>CAJNOL010004297.1:0-16294 GCA_905250125.1 Rotaria sordida | reverse complement strand
TTTAACGTCTTCATTCTTTACAATTTAGTTATATTATGTATAGGGCTCAAGGGGGAAACGGCGGATTGCGTATTTTCGGGATTTTCAGGATTTTTTCCGTATTTTTAGGATTTCTTTCGTATTTTTAGGATTTTGCGGATTGCCAGAAGATTTTAGGATTTTCGTGGGATTTCGGGATTTTCACGAGATTTCATGGATTTTTACGGGATTGCATGGATTTTTACGGGATTGCGTGGATTTTTACAGGATTTTCAGGATTTTTGTCGTACTTCAGAGGTTTTGAACAGAATCTTATAATGAGAGACAATAGGTTGAGTCATAGTAAAAAATAAATCTGTCATCGCCAGTTACCTAGACACGTCACTTGTTATGATTGTTATCACACCAACTGGGACTTCAGAGGACTTTAGTTTATCGTATTTTATAGGAAAAAACAGCAAAGAAAAACAACAAAAATCAGAAAAAATGAAAAAGAAAGAACAAAAACTATCTATCTACAAAGGGGAAAAAGCGGATTGTTTTGGATTTGAATCCCGAGAAAATTCAAAAAAATCCCAAGAAATTTCAAGAAATCCCAAAAAACCCGAAAATCCAAAATCGAAAGTAGTTTTCAGCAATATGTTTCGATCATATTCTCAAGTGTTTCGAACATAAATAGGTAGTTTTAAGTCCTCAATGGCTATCCTATGAGAGTACCCGTAAGTCCTTAACTGCTGTTCTATGGGGGTACTCATAGGTCCTCAAGGGCTATCCTATAGGAGTATCCATAATTCTTCAAGGGCTATCCTATGAGGGTATCCAGAGGTCCTCATAGCCTATCCTATAGGGTACCCACAAGTCTTCGAGGGCTATCCTATGGGAGCTACCATAAGTTCTCATGGCCTCTTCTATGGCGGTACCCATAGATCCGCAACGGCTGCCTTACAGTGGCGCTTATAAGTGTGCGAGAGCCCCAGTTCAGTTTGCCGTGGTGGAGATGATCAGCCAGCTCTCGTTCACATGAGATGCTACTCTCTAGCACCTCTTCAATTGAGCTCTCGGAAGTCGTGGACCTGAAGGTGTCATGAACCAAACGTTGAACCGATCTTTGATAAAAGAGTAACTCAAAATTGACCCAAACTTGTGAAACGCAATCTCGTCGACGTAATACTAATTGTGAAGTAAAACTACTCCTTTAGGTGACTCAATGATGCTGAGCTAAGAAGAACAGTCCACTTTTACTTCTTTAAGGAAAAATCAAGTACACGATTCTTACATTACCCTTACACCAGTCCCGTACCACATTCAACTTCAGCTACTAGATGACGTACGAGTAGCATCCTTATTATTGTCTGCCAAGTCCTGTGATTAAAAACCCTTAAAAACCTGTGACGACTAACGCTAGATATCTCCTGAACAGTCAGCAGTACCCGGCACTCTTCCATGGGATAACCTTTGAAGAGTAACCAGAACTACTGCAAAACAGTCCTTGAAAAGTTAACGATACCAAACCTCGATAGCCGTTAGGAGCTTATGGGTGCTGCTCATGGAAATCGCTTGAAGATTTATGGGTAGCTCCACAGGAAAGCACTCGAGGACCTATGAGTACCTTCATAGGACAGGCGATGATGACTTATGATAACTGCATAGAATAGGCCATAAGCACTTATGGATATTCCATAAGATAAGCCATGAGAACTTATGGGTACCCATACAATAGGGTATGAGGACCTATGGGTGTCCCGTTGGATAGGGCAAGAGGACTTATGGGCAGCCCCATAGGACAGCGCTTGAGGACTTATGGGTACCCATAAGATAGTCCATGAGGACCTATGAGTGACCCATAGGATAGGGCATGAGGAACTATGAGTACCCCATAGAACAGCCCTAAAAAGTAGCACACTTTGAACGTTTTGCGACACCTTTTTACATGCACTTTGACGAGGTGCCTAGTCAAAATCCTTGAAGAATGCCACTGTGGTGAATGAGAGACGACAACCAAATTATTCCAAATAATGTATCTGGTGGTTATAGAACGTTGTTTTACAATAGGAAATACAGCATTCGAATGATAGACAAGAAAAGAGAAGTTTAAAAGTTCGAAAAGAAAATCTCAGGAATCTAAAAAAATATCCAAAAATCCCGAAGAATCCCAAAAAAATCGCGTAAAATCAAAAAAAAATCTTTTTTGGATTTTAGAATCTATAAAATCCCAAATCCGCTTTTTCCCCTTGCTCTGTTGTCTTTATACACACTGTCACAAGGCGTTCTAAATTCTAGCTTTCAGAGTATCTCGTAAGATTATTATGTTTTAGACACATTTTATCTAACAAATAGCAATTTTTTAAAGTGAAAAATATAAAAGCATGACTTCATCGATATCAAACAAACAGTATATCCGTCATATCTCACTGACTTAAATAATGTATTTCATAGGTTTTCATAATATTTCAGGGATTTTTTATTGGATTGCTGGGATTTTTTCGGATTTCAATTGTATTTCAGGGATTTTTTACGGATTTCTTGGATTTTACGGATTTTTTTATGGTTTTCCAAGGATTGGCAATCCCAAAAATCCGCCGTTTCCCCCTTGACATTCTAGCTTACAGAATATCTTGTAAGATTGTTATGTTTTAGACACATTTTATCTAACAAAAACAATTTTTTTAAGCGAAATATACAAAAATATGACTTCGTCGATATCAAACAAACAACATGTTCGTCATATGCGACTGACTTAAATAATGTATTTCATGGATTTTTATTGTATTTCAGGGATTTTTTATGGATTTTTGGGATTTTTTCTGGATTTTCGTATTTTAATTGTATTTCAGGGATTTTTTACGGATTTCTGGGATTTTACGGATTTTTTATGGATTTTCAAGGATTGGCAATCCCAAAAATCCGCCGTTTCCCCCTTGCTTACATGAGTGTCTCAATTCGAATTATAAATTTATAATTAGGATAAATTTTATCTTTTGCTTTTTTGCCAGACTTATATAAGTGTCTCAATTCGAATTATAAATTTATAATTAGGATAAAATTTATCTTTTGCTTTTTTGCCAGGCTTATATAAGTGTCTAAATTCGAATTATAATTTTATAACTAGGATAAAATTTATCTTTTGCTTTTTTGCTAGACTTATATAAGTGTCTCAATTCGAATTATAAATTTATAATTAGGATAAAATTTATCTTTTGCTGTTTTTGCTACTTCGAGAGGCGTGTATTGTTGGAGAAAGTTTTGCTTTTTGCTTTTTGCCTGTTGGAACATGAAAGCCGTTTTTTTTTTTTTCATTTATATTCGAACTCGAATTAGACATCTACTCCTTCCAATTGATCTTCGCGAGTAAAGACGACAATACAATATTTGGCAGCACCATCACCGAAAATTTTTTTAATAAAATCAACAGTATTTTTTTCTTCTGGTGTAAAACGATCGACGCGAACGATGATTAAAAAGGCATGAACACCTGGTGATGTCATATCGAAGATTTGTGAAGCGATTTTATTCTGTACCATTTCGTTTGTTACTGTCGCGTCTGTATCAAAAAAGCCTGGTGTGTCGACAACAGTCAATATTTTCTGTTGTCCACTGACATCTGTATGATTATACATTTTCGCTTCACATTGCTTTGTTATCGATTCGGCTGATTGTGTAGAGAGAAAAGCGCTTCGAGAATGTAACAATGAGTTGCCAGTTGAACTTTTTCCTTAAATAGAAAGCATGTCTACACACGAAACGAAAAAGGCGTCCGACTAAACGTAAAAAAAAGATTTTTCTTATTTGTGCGAAGGAAGATTTCTTACTATCTGTACAGAGCTTTTATGGATCCGGTATGAAATCTGAAATGGTTCTTATTGTGGGCACACAAGAAAAAATGTCTTCATAGTGTAGATAGTGAAGATAAGTTTGATATATTCGACACTAACCATTTCCTGTCTTTCCCATAAGAACGATGCGGAGTTCGTGTTGTGAAGAAGCCTGAAAAAAATCAAAATCATATTTATTTTGAAGCGTAAGAAAAGTTTCTGCTCACCATATCTTTTTGCGTTTGAAATTTATTTGATATTATTAATAAAATTTACTAAAAAGGAATGCAATATGTTCATCTTGTGTGTATTTATATGGTCTTTGAGATAAGGAAAATTGCTTATTTAGTTTCTCAATCTTGCATAACCTTATAGGAGAAATAAACCTAACAGAGTAGTATTATTGCATACGTAATTCCTAATCAATAGTACTTAAACAGCTGTGTTTTTATTAATATGTATGCTCACATATTCTTCAATTCGAGTGAAAACTTTTTATATCTGTCGATAGAAAATATATACAACGCAAAGCAAATTAGTCCCATAAACTGACCCATGTAGCCGATAATGGATAAATAAAGGGAAAATAACCAATTATTTTCAATTATTTTCTGAAATTCATCAAATAATTAATATTAATGCATTAATTTTCCTATTTCAATGCATTATATTGACATAATCTATTAATGACAAATACTACATCGAAAAACAATGAATTACAATGTATTATTTTAAACCATGATGAAATTTCAAAAAATATTGAAAATTAATGAATTATAATGCATCACTAAAAATAATGTCTGCATGGTCGATAGTTCATTAAATTTCAATGGATTATAATTCATTATTTGGAATAGCTTTTTAATCTTCAATAATTTATTATACCATAAACGGGATATCGAAAATAGTGTTTCAAAAATGTAAAACAAGTTATGACAAAGTATTGTGCATGTCACAATTATTCCAAGAACATTAGTCCAATGAGAAAACCGATCGAAAATACGAACTCTTTTGTTACATCCATAAAAAACACACTACTACAGATTGGTTACTGATCACATCAATCACTCAGGATCGTAAACGACTCTATGTCTATGGAATACGGTGAAAGATGACAATTGTTATGGTGAACAATAAGCTCAGATAAGCACGATCGTAAATGGGTATTTTTTGATAGTTATTGCGCTGTTTGGTAGACGGAGTATAACTACCGTATCTCACTGTATTGCAAGAGATCGGATGCTCGATTATAGGACCGTTTGAGACTCGCTATCAACTGTATAAGGCATGATAAAATACGCTCACAGTGCTGTCTACCAAACTTCAATATACAACTATGTATGACTACAAGCTATATAAAACCATCGAAAACATTGTTATTTTTCGCCGTCTCAGAGACCTTAATCATCATGCTAAGTCCTCACAGAAGTCATAAATGAAGCTTTATCATGTTTCGACACCACTGCAGACAAATGACTTGTCTCTGACAACCAGCAACAAAATTGTACCTGATCTGCGGAAAATATTCATATAATATTGTAAAACACCCCATACAAGACCGCTGAGAGTTTATTCAAGGACAACCGATCTCTATTGTGTTTGTTCATAAATAGACATTCACGCCAGCTAACTCTATTCGTTTAATGGCGTGAAGTACCAAGATTCGATTAAAAGCACATCATATATTTCTATTGTTCTACATATATTGTTCAGAAACCGTATCCAACGAATATTCAAAGCAGTTAGACATATAAGTATGCATCTACGGCTGTAGACATAAATATGTAGCCATAGATTTTTGTCATAAGTATGAGGGTTCAGGGGATATCGGTGCGACTGTATCCAAGACAAAAGAGCAAAAATTCTGTACTTCATCTTAATCCAAGTGGACGCCACTGCTATCCTCGAGTCTCATGACTACTTGACGCCTACTACACATTTGTATTACGAACATGTAAATTTGAGTAAATTATTCACTAGTATTTTGAACGTCATCATCGAATATTTCATTGGGCTTCACTGACGTTTAAGCATCCCCGTTTCATGAAACAGTGTGATGCTTGTCCTCAGCTAAAATCATAGATCATTAGCTAAAATGATATACTCGTAATAAACTCGGATAGTGTACATGGAATAGGTGTGAGATTTCCGAAAATAGCTTTTGTGTGCGCAACAAGTACCATAAAATTCTGAATTTTCGCTTTTCTCCCATGCACTATATTCTCATGGAAAACAGTTTTCGTGAGTTAGACGGTAATGCAGAGACTGAGAGCTACTGCAATAAAAGTATAGACGCAGCGGCATAGACACCACGGTAGAGTCATCAAGATATACGTCTAGGACCTTGTGTACAGAAAATAGAGATAAATGTATAGGGATCAGAGTATAAGTATCATAGTAGATTTTGAAGGATACAAGTCTTATGTTACAGACGCAAGCATGGACATGAAGCGTGCTCATATAGGTACATTACTATAAAAGTAACTATATAGGTATGGCGTTATAGCTATCAATGCATACAGATAAGAGCGCACGAATTCAACTGTAGGCGTACGGATGTCGCTATAAGGGTATCGTTGTAGGTATAAAGGAATAACGGTATAGATATGACGTGCAGTTATAAGAATGTAGGTTTAGGGGTATAGGTATAGAAGAGAAGGGGTATAGAAATAAGGTATAAGAATGAAGATAAAAATAGAGATACATGTGTAGGGATATAGGGTTAACGTTATTGGGGAAGAGTGTGGATCTATTGATATATTTATATGAATGTAGTGAGAAGAGTAGACAATATAAAGTCGTTAATGTATTATAATGCATTAAAAGAAATAATGTATGCAATTACATGATAATGCAACCCGAATAATGCATTGGAATGTATTGATATTTAATGCATTGCAATAAGTTAAAAGAATAATGTATTATAATCCATTACTTGGGCTGCATTGTCATGTAATTACATCTATTGTATTTCTATTGAAAAATAATGCATTGCAATGTACATTACTTCTATAAATTGGCTACATAGGTGAGAGTCATAGCTAAACAATGACTATCAAGAAGCTAATCAGTCTAATTTTTCAAATAATCTGTTTTGTACTCATTCGGAACAGAGTAGGCCTCTCATAAGTCCAGAAAATTATAAGCTTTGAACTGAAATTCAATTCCGTCGAAGAGTTGAATATCATATATACTATATCTCATAAAATTTACCGATCATTTTCAAAGCTTCTCATAAGCCTACGGATAGCATTTCAGTTATGTACATCCATTAAACGGTGACTCTCATTATTCTTAGACCTCTTTTTTGTGGAATTGGGAGTATGAATTAACGTATATTATACTGCAAAAAAGTTTTCCCAACATCCCTAAAGCTTAAGAGGAAACGGAAGATGTAATTTTCTACATGTTATGCCTCTTAAAACTTACCCTGATTATCCTTAGAGCTTAACGGAGAACTGATGGTATAATTTCCTATATAATGCGTCTCATAAAATTTCCACCGTCATCACTGGAGTTTCCCAAAAACTTGAGACTGAGTTTCATTTATCTTAACAGTTAATCCTTACCAGGTGGAAACCAAGTGTATCGATAGCAATATTGTTAGAGTTTTACAATGTGTAGATGTGTTGGTAATCAACAAGAGTGGATCGATTAATGAATCGAAACCCAATAAAATTGATCTATAAATACCTTCAGAAGAAAAGAAATCAGTAGGAAATAACCATCATTCCAATATGCGTTTATTAGTAATCATGAGTCGGTATGGTATGACATCATGTTTTTTATTTATGTCAACACACAAAGAAAATATAAAGCTAGGGCTCGAAGAACGAAGAAATGACATATGAAAACGATATCCGTATATCTCTCCAACAAAAAAAAACAAAAGGAAAAGAAAAAACCATCAACCCCTTATAGGACGTAAAGGAAATTATCATGAGTGTAAATCTTATCTATCGTACATAACTGCGAAGCAATGGAACATCGTAAAGGACGGCACATACTGATGATGGCACGATCTATATCAATGATTATGGAATTTTAAATTAATCAATTGAAAACAGATGAATCTATATCTTAGAATAATATAAATCAATCTGTTACTCTCAATTTTTGCTTTTCAACAATCGATTAAATCGAAACTAATCTAAAACAACATTGATAATGTGCTTGAATACAAACTAATAAAAAATAATGCAAATATTATTTATGCCGGCGCGCTTCATGTTGGGTGTGGTTGCAGTGCATCTCGTAACCCACACCCACACCCTATCAATTTTGAATCAAAATCGACGTTGAATCCACATGAAGCATTCAACAATTTAGAGGAACGCTGGAGAATACATTCTTTTTTTTTCTAAGAATGATGTTAGAATGTCTGAAATGCGTTCATCAGTTCAAAGAAACCATTCTCAGGTGTTTCCCTAGAGAACGTAAAAGAAAGTCAACCCATTGGGATAGAACTCTATCCTAATCGTTTCAAAAAAAATGGATAGAAACTCATTCTATTGGTTTATAGAACGGTTCAGAACGCTTTCTATCCAGATAGAGAGGGCTTTTAAGCTGAAAAGAAAGCATTCTGTAATAATCCGGAACAGCAAAGAATGGATTCCTTTAGACTCAACATGTTTCTTTTCGTTTACGAACCCGCTCACTAAACTGTGGAGCACGTTCTTCACATAAAAGACAACTTTCCATGTTTTCATGAACGCGTTCTTTGCCGTTTTTTTTTTGATAAATATTTTTCACTAAGTGGTTTTTTATATGTTGCACTTTGATCAATATTTAAACCTTGATTGTTTGACTTTATTTTTCCAGTGTGAGAATAATGTCCTTCTGTTGCGTATTTACTCTTATCTTTCTTTTTTCTTCTTTTTCTCTCACCTGCAGTTCTGCTGTTTTTTTTAATGGTAAATCGATTATAAAAACAGCGTGCATCGTTTTCTTTTCATCAGTCTTTAATCATTTCAAACTTGTTGTATTTGCACGATGACTTCCATTCCACTACTTGTTTCACTATTGGTTATTATCGGTTTCGCCGCTGCTGCTGACAAGGTGTGCCCTGGCTATGGATTTGTAAGGATACCGGAAAAGTGCGAATCAACATGTTCACCCGACAAGGATGAATGTAAAGATGGCACAAAATGTTGCTTTCGTATAGGAGAACCATGCGGCCATCATTGTATTGTACCGAAAGATAATGTGAAAAAATCAGGCCTGTGTCCATCAAATACTTCCGTAAAGGATAATCCTATGTGGGGTCTTTGTGACGGACACATGTGTGATGTCGACCATGATTGCTCGGGTGAAAATAAATGTTGTCCCAACATGTGTGGTTCTACAGTGTGCATCAAACCCGACTTTGTATAACGAAGACGAATGAATCGAGTGTATTGTTTGTTGTCAACAAGAGTGTGTAGCTATGTCTTTATTTTTCTTCTTTACTGTAGTGTGTGTGTGTGTGTATGAGAGACATGTGTTCGTTACTTTACATCTATTTGCTTTGTACTTGAGAGAATGGAAAGGATTTGAAGGAACAAACGATCCTTCTCGCCTCTCCTTCTTGGAAGAAGAAAATAAATCTTTAGAAGCAATATCTACTTCACATAAATGATGTCAAAGCACGGGATAAGCTAGTTCTATAACAATTGTAGAAACAGAGAAATCGCATAAAAATAACGGTATGCAACGATGACAGAATAATGTCTTCTAGTGCATTTTTTTGAAGAACATACATGCAATGACCACTAAAGGAAGAAATCAACTAACGTATTAATAAAACGAAAGTAAATTTAAAGCATTATTTTATAGTCATTTCACATTGCTATTTGAATTTTCTTGTTTTTAGCAACATTTTGATATCATTTTCATCTGAATCCCATTTCACCTGTTCTAGTTATCATCTTATCAGAATATCTAATTTTCATAGTTCCTATTAATTATCAAGATGGATTCATCTTGAAGATAAATTACAGGATAGTGCGAATCAGAAGTGATTTTGGTCCAATAATACTTTTCAAATCAAACTCAATCGATTCTTCTCCTGAATATTCTGTTAAAAAGAATTAGAAATATATCATATTTGGCAGCTGGTCCTAATTCGATCACTACTTGCAATACTTTTTAGAAAATAACTCATAACTTTTTTCAACGACATTTGTTTGCGTTCAGTTTTAGTTTCTGGGATAGAGTGATCGACGCTCTATCTTTTGGTCAATTTTTCTTATCGATGAGTAATCATCGTTACAAAAATACATAGTTGAAATTTTTGTCTATTCCGTTACTGTCTTAATTTGATCACTCTAACTAGTTTTTCGTCCTAATTCGATCATTACAAGGAATTGGACGGTAGTACTCAGGAAAAAAGTTTTTTCATCAAAAAAATCTTTTTTTGTTGATTAACAAATCACACCATGAGGTTCCTCAGATCAGACTCTATGTTTTGTTATAATTTTTTTAAACATTGGTCTTTGGGGTGCGGAGCGATTATTGTGTGTGTTGGTCTGTTAAGGTTATTCTAACATCACACTTACACTCCGCAATGATATCCCACACCCCAAGGATAACGTGAACTTAAAGATGATCGAAAATAATGAATAATTTCTGCTTCTTCTGAATTATGAATAGAAGTAGGAAGAAGTCTAACCGATCATAACATCACCAGCTAAATTAATAAGAATTTTTCCTTGTTTATCTGTTGTCATTGTAGATACTTCTGATGTAAATAACTGGTTAAAAATAAGAATCGATGATAATTGAAATAGACGATTAAGATTAAATAATGAAGATAAACGAATCATATATAATCTTGATAATCTGGAAAATATTATGAGAATTTATAACGTAAAAAAGACTTAGTTTTTTATCGAACGTGCAGTATATTGGTCATTATCAGTGAAAATCTTGATCAGCTGCATGCATTCCCATGTGATTTTTTCTCGTACTTCTCTTGATTGTCCATTGGTATATTCTGTCAACGGAGTTCCTTATCGTCTAGAGTTCTTATAACAGATGAGCGTAATGAATGATAGCTTTTTTGTTTTCAGTCTTTCAGAGACTTAACAATAGTTTTAAAAGTGAAGTGATACTGAGCCAAGGAGGAAAAAACGGAATCCTGAATTCCTCTGGATTCTAAAGATTTTCTGTGATTCTTTCGGATTCCATGAGATTCTTTTGAATTCTTTAAAGCTCCTAGATTCTCAATAAGTTTCTAAAGCTGTCAAAGGACTTCGTCAGTACCACCCTTAGGCTTTAGTGCTGATATCTTCTTTTCGTTTTTGTTTATTCTATTCGTTTGTGGTTATTGACACATGCATATATCGATGACGTGTTATTTGTTTGCTCAGTTGTAGTTCATCGGATCACATTACATCTACTAGAAGCGTTGCGACCGGGCCAATCTCCTCATTTATCTATCAATAGATTCAGATCGATTTATCTATTTTAACAGATGTCCAAGTATATAATTGCATCAATAAAATTCTTTTATTAATGAAAAATTTGTAGTATTTTTGATATTAATAATCATATAGTTGATGTTTCAATACACAGAAATGTTCGAATCGTTTTTTATTTAATTTTACTTGCTTCCTTTCATAGTTCGTGATAACCTATTGATTGACAGACGATCATTTTTGTCAGTCAACAGCCAAACTACTGACTGCCCATATAAACACCAAACGCAAAATAGAAGCGTTCGAGCGTGTTCAGATGCTGTTTTGATCACGTTTTAAACGCGACTGAACGCATTTCATATTAAAATCAAGGCTAGACGCAGTGAATGAAATGTTATAGGGTGTGGGTGTGGATTTGAGTCTTCACTTGAACAACGCCTACACTCCACACACACATCCATACCTACAGCCTTCGTCCACACTACATGTTGGGGTTCACAGACAACCTTTTTGGAAACAACTGCTGAAGGAAGTACGGATGTAATTCGGGCGAAAAATAGCTTTTGATAAAACATATGTCATTCTACTCAGATTTTGATGTTGATTCCGAATATCACATGTATTTTGTTTGAAAATGAATTGCTGCCGATTAAAATTGCCAAATATGAGCAGGATTTGTATACACTATGGTGACATTTGAGAATATTTAAGTATCAAAAGAGGATTTCGGACAAAAAAAATTAGGATCGTAATGGTATCAAAAGAAAGCTCAATATATAAGCAAATTTTTGAGAAAGTTTCGACGATATATTAATTTTTATTCATGAGATAATGTCACGTCAAGTTTTCATATATACATACACTATATGTCTTTAGTGACCGAATTTCAATCTTTACTCGATCTCTACTAACTTTGAAAAAATAGTGTTTATGCAGAATCGGAAGGTCTATAATACTGTTTCTAAATATGAAATCAGAATTTTCAAACCTTTCTCTATGACAAAGAAAATTGCGGTTCAAAGTCCCAATTGGCTCTTGCCATTTAGTGATAAAAATTTTTGCTTATCTACGTAACTAAAAGTACATTTGAAAAAAAATGATATTTCTAAATATGTCATTGGGTTCAAGCTACAAAATTATGACATAAAATTGGCACCTTAAGGGGACCCCCCCCTTTCCCGACTCAAAATTTTCATATTTTTCGTTTTTCATTTTTTATGATTAGTATCTAGATTTAAATGCCCTCCATCCATTGAACACACTTTGAGAACTAAAAACCCACATCTTATATATAAAAAAACTCGAAAAAAAATCACAAAATATGCTGAAAAAACCAAAAAAAACACAAATTTCTTTGCGTTTTTCTCAAAATCAATTTTTTCAGCAAAAAATAAAGTTTCCCCCCTTTTCTCTTCTCACACTTCAACTAATCGAGCTCAAATTTTTACTGTGAATATTTTGAACAAATTGGGGTGTGTTCTTTTTTTTTCTCTCGAAAATATTCTTCGTAAGGAATTTTACTAGGGGCCACAAAATTGATATTATAAGAAAAAAACGAAAAAAAAACACATTTTTTGATAGTGCCGTCAGTAATTTGGCTCTCCTGACCCTCAGGGACGATATTTTCCAAAGAAAAAAAAAGACACACCCCAATTTGTTCCTAGTTTCTGCAAAAAAAATTTCAGCCCTAAACAATGAAGTATAAGAGTTTACGGGGGGGGGGGGGGGGGAACTTCAGGTCATTCTTCGCCCTTGGGTCGCAAATATCTCTTGTAAGGAAGCATTTTCGAAGTCTGAGTCTATGACAACTTTTGCTCTACTCATCGAGATCTATCTACTCTGAAAGTTTCAGAAAGTTTCACTCAGCCGTTCTTGAGAAACTTCGGAAAGGGGATTCCGTTAACGCGCGAGGTCTTTTTAAAACAGAATAATTTTCAATTTTGTATCAATGAAGCCATTGATTTGTAATCATATAAACCATAATATTAAGAATAAAGAGACTCTCCAAATTTCTTAGCCATTACGTTGCGTAAAAAGAGAACGAGAACATATTAGTCTATGAGATATTATGAAACCATTGATTGTCAATTTGTCTTTTTTAAAATAAACGTCTCATTTTTTTTCACTGACAATATTTACTAATTAGACGAATGAATGTATCTATATAAATATCGATGTTCATAAATCAAAACATTTCATTTATGAGAATAACATGAAACATTTACTTATTCAATTAAATGATTTACCTAATGAAATTGTTTTCGTGATTTTTAAAAAATTCACAAATACAAAAGTACTCTATTCTTTAATAGATACTAATAAACAATTAAATCAAATTATACATGATTCTATTTTTATGAATCTTTTGGCTTTGATAATATCTTTATTAAATGGTTTACATATCCATTACTTGATTCAATACTTCATCAATTTTGTTTGTATATCTTACCTAAACTTCATCATAAAATCACAGCCGCTTGACCTTGAATCGTCTTCAATGGAACGTATTCTTCTCACTACAAATTATCCTGATTTAAATAGACTTGATCTATATAATATAAATGAAGAAACACTTACACATCTTTTTACTGGTAAGTTTATTTCGGTTCTTCCAATAATAGATAAATTAAATTTTTAAAAAATTTCCAGAAAGAAAAACCATAGAATAAAATAAGGATTAATGGTTGTCATATATGTAAACTATCGCGTTATTAAAAAAAAAGAATTAAGTGTGCATATTAAGATGTAAGGAAATGTATATATAATTTCATTACATATTCTTCTTACTATATTTTTTAAAATCTTTTCCTTCTGTTTCACTCACACGTTCAAGAATCAAATCTTATCATTGAATGTCAAATTTAGAACAACTTTATTTACACCTTCTTGTTTGTAGAAGAGAAACATTTATTGATGGTAATGAAATGAATATAAATATTATTAATTATATGCTAAAATTTCGATATATTTACATATAATATTTAATAATTTATTCATTTTAATTATGAAATTAATTTATTATCAAAACCATAGACATTCACAAGACATGTACAAATTCTAAATGCAATGAAATTTTTCATTTGTAAATAAATTTATTGAACTTTGATGCTACAAATAATTATTGATATTTAGAAAAAAAAAACAAAATAAATTAAAATAGGATAAAATAAAATAGAATTATAATTTATTCTTAATTATAAAAGTAGAATGGAATAGCAGTCGCGTTTTATGATACTAGGGACTTATAAATGAAGCGTAGTAATTGTTCATTTTCACTTCACCAGTTCAGATATCAGAATAGAAAATAATTGGAAAAAAGTTATATACGTACTAAATTAAGAGCATGGATGAAATGTTAATGATAGCTTGTTTATGAATGGAAACATATGAAAGTTATGTGAAACTATATTTTGAAGTTCAGTATCTAGAAATCGTCAATAAATAACGTAACCGGTGGTATTACCTACAGCGCCGAAAATCGGCAGTATCTATATAAAAGTGATGACATGGATATCTTGCTCAAAGACTGTGTTGGGAATCGTGTGACATCTATTGATCTATAAAGACATTGTATGAGTTCTGATTCAACCAACAGTAAGAAAGAAAAAACATCTTATCGACAGCGACCATTGGTTTTGTCTATACTAGAAAAGTAATTCGGCATTGATTTCGAATTGAAGCTACACGCGTCTATACTCATGAATTTAATGCATCAATCAGAACTGAGAAATGTCTACTATAATGTAGTTGAAGTGCATAATTCTAGCATATGTTCACAAAGGAAACGATATATCGAAAACATCTATCTATCGACACGTTCACCATTTTGATTAGTAAATCGCAGTCTTTCTCGATTGGTGCATTAAATTTAATTCGTCTCTGAAAAAGTACATTAAATCTGAATTAACTTTTCAACCAACCACATTTTTTAATTCAGTATTAACTTTTCTAATGTAGACAAGGTCATTTTCGGCAGGTAAACTGTTTCAATACTTTTCTTATCACTCTATCTTTATGGTCATCAAATATTTTGTGCTTAACATCGTGATCAAGACAAATGTTCTATTCTCGTGTGTGATTAACAGAATCCATTCTGCTTGATTTTTAGTCGGTTTTTTTTATTTTCCACGTTGTAATATGAGGAAAAAGTTTGTGTATCCATTTTTATATTCTGCTTACGAGGGAACATCCCCAAGTGTGAGTCTCAGTTTTGAATGGGATATATACCAGTTTGTAGAGCTTGACGAGCTGATTCTTGTGATATGTTTCGTTTTTGCCCATAGACCTCAAATGAGAAAAATCAATCGATTTTAATAGTGAATTTCTTGCCTTAGATAAGTTGTAAGATATTTGTTAGGAAATTGAAAATCAAGATTATTTAAAGCTAAATCGTCATATTAACATACACAACGACACAGTCAATATATCTGAGTGCACTTCAATTAAATGTGCTTCATGACTTGTTACTATTAGTACATACTGATGTAATACTATATTAAACAAATAAGATAGCTGTTAGCGTCAACAGATATTACATTGTTGCTGCTAACTTTTTTCGTTCTTACGTTCTCCTGTACGTGACCTATGTGGGGTTCGATGTTTCCCAACATATATATATATATATATTTTTTTTTCTTTCTTTTATTTTTTTTCTTCCTCTCATTCAGCCTTATGAACAAGTTTTTCCCCAGTTCAGTTGCTTATTTTTGTTATCGTGATCACTTGTATTCCACCATTAAATACATATTCATTATCTGGACTTATATTATTTTGACGGTTATATCAATCTACACGTGAAAGTAGGACTACTAACATCACTAACCTAGCTAATACAGATCTTAGTTTTCTATTGATTCCTTCCGGTCTACTAACATTTAGTGGGCAGGAGATTTGGATGAAAGAGAAAACTAACAATAGCGATAGTTCTTTTCATTGTATTGTTATGCACTCGTGATACACATCCCTTATTTTCTCGTTCTTTCTAGTCTATTCTAATTGGTTCTCTCTCTTTCTGTTCTGTGCTTTTCAGCTATCAAAAAATTCTGTGACTTTCTAACATTTTCGAGTGAATTCCTTCGCCTTCTTTCAAATCTATATATATATATA
>CAJNOL010004296.1:4202-16303 GCA_905250125.1 Rotaria sordida | reverse complement strand
CGAAAATGGAAAAATAATGATGATCTATATTGTATATCGTTTTTCCAAGTGAAGAATAAAAATAAATGTGTAGGCGTACATGATTAAAATAAATTAAAAAAAAAAGAAGTTGTTTGCATACAATGAAGAAGAATTCATTTGACTTAGTTCTCTTTCATGATTTCATCATACGCGTTCAGAACAATATGATGCAATTTATTATTATATTTAATTGAATAAGAACATATGATGAAAGAAAAGATTAGGAAGCTGATCTCGGAAAGAAATGCAAAAGACAAAAAAAATAAGAAGAATGAGAGCAAAGAGTATTCTAGAAAAAAAAAAAGAAGAATTATATACTTTCGAATTACAACGTTTAAAGAAAAGACAAGATTAATAAGTGTTACTTGTAAAAATATGTATGACGCAATTAATATGTAAAGAACATAATGATTAATCAAATATAGGAATTGTTGCACTTGATAATTGTAATCTATATCAAGGACAGACAAAACAAAATAAAAGAAAGAAGAGTTGTTCAAGGAAGCTAAAACAGATGAAGTTGGCTATCAACAAGTCTACTTTAACATAAAAAAAAAAAAAAATATTATTTGAAGTATTTATATATCTTCATAATAATCGTTCTTTTTTTTTGTAATAAGAGTAAAGATTAAATTTCAGATGTTATATATTAATGATTAAAAAGAAAATCTAATGATAGGATATTCTTTTTTAGTGACTTGAGAATATAATCATTTTGACATCAAAATACTTACCTCTAATCAAAATATGTAACAAAATTTTTTCTTTCTTTTAGGTGTGGTTTGTTTCACTTATCTTTATCTAGATGATTTTACACACAACGAAAAAAAAAAAATTGTAGGACGAAACAAGTTTTGTCTAGATAGCAAAAGAAATTATCAATCAAAACTTACTTTTATATTCAAAAGTTACTAGTCAAAATTTTCAATGTCAAAATGAATGAAAGAAAAAGGTAAAAAGGATATAATAGAAAGGTTTTTTTTATTAAATAGAAAAAAAAAAGAAGAAAGGTATTATAATTGAGGTTATTTTTCGAGAGGGTAATCGAAAAAAAAATGAAATGATTATTTATTTGAAATTCGATAACGGTTCTCAGATATAAAAGCTTCAAATACTTCTAATGCATAAGTATTGACGAAAGGACAACTAGGGAAAAAAATCGTTCTATTAGACAAACAAATAATATTTATCAAGCTTAGATAAGTCCAGAAAAGCTTGTCTTTATATTATAGTGAAAAATTAAGTGGTCTACTTAAGAAAAAAAATTAAAAAAAAAACAAATATAATAAATAAGGTCAAGTAGTGTCAATCTTCCATCTGCTTATATTCTCACAATTAATAAATAAACCATTGTGGAAAACAAGGATAATATTTCTTTTTATTATTATTAACCAACATGCAAAGGTAGGCATAAGTTGTCTTTATCATCTATCATACACAATATCAAGAACATTTCAGTGACATGTAATTGAAGAGTAGTGTATGATAAAAGAAAAATAAAAAATTAAAGAAGTTACTTAATAATGAACAAGATTTCAAATGAAAGGACGTTTTCTTTTCCTTAATATATTCGTGTATAGAATTATCAAGACATACCTTTTCCTAATATTGGTGAGTGCCATTTACTACCAATAATAATGACGTTTCAAGGTGACTTTCATTTTTTTTCTAAGAATTATAAATGAAGACCAAAAAAAAAAAATTTATTCATCATATATACTAACTTTATTAATACATAAACATGATGATATATATTTCGATCAATAAATCAATTTATAAATCGAAGAAAAAAACAAAATTCAAACAAACAACAATTCATAATTATATTTTTCCTTTTTTTTTCTTGAATGTATATCATTTGTTAATTAGAAAAGAATACCAATAAAACTTAAATACATACTCGATTGGATAGTTTGTTTTTTTTTCTATTAATAAATTCTCACGATACACGGATGTTACTTTTTTTTTTCAACACACTACTATCAAGTCTTAATCAAGTATTTCTTCTTTTGGCGTCATATTCTCACTTTGATGTTTTACTAAATATTACAATAGATTAAAGATCATATCTTATTACTAATAACTAAATGTTTTTCATTTGAATCCCTTGCGTGATAGTATAAATAAAAACATACTCAATCACCTATATGAATCTACTACTTTCATATTCAAATTAATCTACTTGTATGTAGCACTTTGAATAATATATGTAAAGTTTCTCTATTGCAAAAACAAAATCATAATGATTTAATTATCGAACATCATTTGTTTTCTAGAACTGTTAATAATAAACATTAGAAGTGCTTGAATGATTGTCTTCAAAAATAGAAATCATTTATAAGAAATGATATATACATATTTTTTTCCATCTTTGAAAAGAAAAAAGAAGAAGAGACTAGCTACAATGATTTCTATAATAAATTACATTAAAATGAATATAAAGCTTATTGCTTTACCTTTTATAAATCGAAATCAAAAAAATATCGAAGCTAATATTTTATATATAAATAATCAGGTAACAAAGCAGATACGATATATAGATTAGTAAATATGTATATTTATAAATCTTCTTAAATTCGAAATCATCATCAGTATTTAAGCAAGTTGTTTTTTTTCTCTCTTTAATTTAAGCTTTGTAATTGGATCCGATTTGTTGTATGACTCAGTAAATAAAATTTGCAAAAATATTTACTTAGGATGGTGTCTTTTTTTCAACTTATGTATGCATCGAGAAATAAATTTATTTCTTTGGAATTTAAATTTAATATAAAATCAAAGGTATCATTCATATGGCCTTGGAAATGAACTCTACTCTATTATGTCAATCAATTGTTAAAGAAGAAAATTAGATGTATGTCACGGTTGACATGAGAATTCAGTTGGGTTTGGAATGCATGTTGATAGTATGGGTCACATGCTGATTAATGTTTGTTTACTGTTGTATTCAATTTTTGTAATTTTAACGATTCTAAATCATTGATCGAGCTTCTATGATTTATTTTGAATTATTTTAAAATATTTAAATATAGAAAATTCTCATTTTTAACCGTTCTTATTTAGTGCCTATTAACATTTTATGAATTTTATTCATTTCCTTATAATTAATTGATGGATATTCATTGCTATGGAACATCCAATCAAGAAACACTTCTATGTCTGTTTGCTTTTAATTACATAAATTATAAAGAATGAGTATTCCAAATTCTAAACTACAATCTGACATTGATAAACTTTCTCACAATAAGTCTATCGAACAGATAGTCAACAATCCATTTATAGTTCAATTATTACTCAACCAATCGAAAAACAGATCAGCTGCTATTCTAAATAACACAAGTCATTCAATTTCAAGTTTTTAACAACGAATTTGCTAACACAAAATATTTAACCAATCATTCAATGTCTCCATGACCCACAGCTCGGGAAAAGATCTATTCTATAGAAACAAATAGCTCAAATACTCTTGATTTCGTTTCAACTAATGATTAAATGCCCCCCATGTCCCGCAGCTCGAAAAAAATCTATTCTATAGAAACAAATAGCTCAAATACCCTCGATTTCGTTTCAACCAATGATTAAATGCCCCCATGTCGCGCAGAAATACATATTAGAATGCCCTTGCAAAAAATGTCCTTTATAAAACGTTCTTCGACTTTTCGTCCTTGAAAACATATCCTTCGGATTAAATGTCATTCAGATTAAATGTCTTTGCGAAATAGTCCTTAGTGGTATAGTTCTCAGGAAAAATGTTCTCTATTATGAAAATATCCTTTAACTAAAATATTTCGAATGGTTGATGATAACGTTCATCAGGTAGTTTAATTTATAACGAGTTGAGTTTTTATTTTATTTCGCATCTACAACAAAAAGAGAAAGTCCACGTAATAATTCTTCCACTTTAATTTGGTTATTATTGAATCGATCATATAATTCTTTAGTTCGTTGTTCAGCAATTCGAAACTTAATTCGTTTTGTACGAAGACCCATTCCACTATTTATTTGAATAACTAAATCGTGAATCGTATTAACTTCTTTTCGGAGTGAGTCAATAAACATCCATATATTAGAACGAGTTTTATTTAAACGTCTTTTAAACCTATGGTTATATCCTAAAAATATACGAGTTTTAGCTACAAATTATAGCTGACATACTGCTTCCCATACCTTTGCTAAAATGATTAGTTTTTTCGGGGATGTCGAACAGATTCCATACAAATATTTGTCGTATCTAATAATCATTAAAATATTTGAATCAATCACTTAATTCATCACGTTCAGAATCATTTAATTCTTGTCCAAGATTTGCAAATAATGATGGAACATATTGTTCAGGTACTAAAGCTAGTCCCATCATTTGTCTAATAACACAACGTATCATAATATTATCTAAATAAGTTGATGATAAACCAAGTGATTGAACATTTTTATATACAAGGTAGCGCTCATCCTACGGATTTGCTGACCCTTTTCTGAAAGAAAACCTAGAAGATTTCTGAAGAATTTATCGACAAAAAAACCTTTTCAATTTTAGTTTATGCATCAGATATTCTTATGAATAAATTTATAAACTTTTCTTCATCAAGATAAGTGAATAGCATGATCATTTTTATACCGCATCTTTCGTAATGAATGTGTGGGTGTGTGCAAGAAGACAGAGAAGACTAACGTCTATCCATACTCATCTCATATCTCTAACTGATATTCATCATATCCAACGCAGCCTAACGGTTACAGTTACACCCATAATCCAGCTAAACTTTACATCTACACCAAAAAGACATCTGATGGACTTTATTTGGAATCTAAAAATCTCATCGATCACAGACTACATGGCAAAATATGCGATCGACTCAATTTTCAGCCTGAATAAATACGAGATGAGAAGCTTTTTGTTAGGGAAGCTATTTGAAATCTCATTTTTTTGGACAGGAAAAGTAAAAACAATAACATACATACACCTTTTCATCTAACAATCTTTTTTCCAGTAAACAGAATACATCGCACTATACAGAGCAGAAGTATTGACTACTACTTTTTACATAACCCATTGCTTTTATATTCTAACTCAAGGAACAGTAAGTAAGACATTTTAATGCCTCTTCAAACAAAGTGCACGGTAAACCTTGCTATCTGGTAGAACAACCAAAACCCCTTCTGATAATAAGAAGGAAAAGAAACTCCTCTAAATGCATTAATAGTTCACAATCGAGAGTCAGAGCACCTTTAATCGCACTCTAAAACAACTAAAAAGGACATTTAAGAATCAAAATTTCCTCGACCACATGACCTAAACGAACATTGTCTCATGTAGCAGCATATCTTTCAAGAACGAAGACTATTTAAGTAAATAATATTTCCAATTTCTTTCTTCCACTAAAAATATTTATTAGGTGCTAGTCGACATAATAAACCCGTGCATGGTAAGAATTTTGCATAGTTTGGTTTAAATACCCTCAATTTATGCATAAAATATTGAATAGATCTTTCTGAAAAAAATCTCTCTCATCTTGATTAAACCAACCAACTCATCGTCAGTCTGCAGCGCCTCTTCTAACTCGTCGTTTCTCTAAATGCATCATGAATTTCAATACAATAACATTAATCTAATTTAATAAAAGTACTTCCTGAGAAGTAAGAAATCAAAATGATAAAATAAAATAATGTGATTGGTTTATAAAAATAAAATATTAAGAGAGCTTCCATGAGCTGATCTAGCATCGTTCCAATATACGAGGCACCCGATAAAATTTCTTTTTCGATTTTTTTTGCTCATTCAAAACTTCAATGTCTAAAACTACTAACCCTAAAATTTTAGGTTCTAAGACCCTTCCTACGAAAAGTTAGTCAATACCGACTTTTAGCAATATCACACCTTTTTGGGAAAAAATCCTATAAAAGATGTATCAGCTCACGTTTCAACAGATTGAAAATTTTCACGGTATATATGAGAAGATAGAGAATTAAAAGCTGAACAAAATAAGCTATTTTGATATAATATAATCTCTAACAGTTCTAGGTTTATAAAGCTAATATGAGTCAAAGATAGTCATTTTGATCAGTCTAAATAAAACAGTGTATCTTCTGCTGTGTTTTAGAATCAAGAGTCCCCAGACTGAATTTTTTATATGTTGTGCAACATTTTATTCTCTGCAAAATGGTAAAAAAATGTTCGAAAAAAAGTTAAGGTTTGATGTAAAAAAGGGCTTACACCTTCGAATTTTTCGTGGCTTTTTTTGTGATTTTTCAATAGAATACAAACATTTTTAGCGGTTTGCATTGCTATGACCTAATGGTAAATCAAAATAAATACGATATTCGGAATCAACATGAAAAACTGCATCTATCCATATAAGATATAGCGAAAAATTTTTCCTAGCCAAAATTGACCTGTGGGGAACCAGGAGAAAAATTTCTTTGAAACAAGTAAAACTTCTTTTTCATTGGCCAGCTTTTTGACAAGTGGATACTCCAATGAAAAATCCGATCCTAGATTCACACTCCTAGCCCTCGATAACCTATGGTCAGTTTTCACCAAACCGCGCAAAACAGGCAAAATAGAGAAGGTTGTTCCTGATTGATCGAATTCTCAACCAATGAAAGCTTAGATCAAAAATTCGACCTCGGATTCGGATTTCTCGCCTCCGATAATCTATAACAGAATTTCATCAAAATAGTCGAAAACCCGAAGAATAGAACGCTCGTTTCTGATTGGTCTGTTTCTCGACCAGTGAAAAGTCAGATAAAAAATCCGACCTTGGATTGGAATTGCTCGCCCCCGATAACCTATAGCAAAGTTTTATCAAAATGCTGTAAAACCTAAAAATAGAAAAGCTCGTTTCTGATTGGCTTGGACAGACAGACAGACAAACTTTAAGCATTTTTTAACCGCTGTATAACCCTTTCTTTCAGAAAAGGGAATATTATTGCCGAGTAGCGGCTAGCTACTCCTCCAGTCTGTCATGCCATCACATCTTTCTCATTTTATCGTTACAGACGTTTCATTGCAACGTGCACAACCATCGAAAGAAGTAAAAGTTCTTTTTCATGGGTCAGCCTTTCAACAGGTGGATGCTCGAATGAAAAACTCCATCCCAGATTCAGACTCCTAGCCCTCGATAACTGGTCACAAATTTTCACCAAATCGCGCAAAACGCGAAAAGTAGAGAAGCTTATTCCTGGTTGGTCGAACTCCTGACCAATGAAAGCTTAGATGGAAAACTCGACCTCAGACTCGTATTCCTCGCCCATGATAGCCGATAGCTAAGTTTCCTCAAAATGGTTGAAAACCCAAAGAATAGAAAAGCTCGTTTCTGATTGGCCAGTTCTCCGACCAATGAAAGCTTAGATCGAAAATCTGACCTCGGATTCGGATTTTTCATCGTCGATAACCTATAGAAAAGTTTCATCAGAATGACGAAAAAACCTAAAAATAGAAAAGCTCGTTTCTGATTGGCTTGGACAGACAGACAGACAAACATAGCAACATTTTTCGAATTTAAGACCCTTTCTTTCAGACAGAAAAGGGAATCTTTTTATAGAAAATTATTTTTTCAATCTTAATATATTTTTTTTATTTTCAATTCTCATTTTTCAATATTGATTAAATAAAATTGTTTATTTATTTGTCTTTGTTTTGTTAAAGATTTTTATAAATATGATAATAGATTCTAAAACAAATCAATATTATTAGTTTTAGAATTCAACTATTTATGATATTGAAATTTTAAATCAAAAAAAATAAATATAGAACTTAATTTATTTTCTCAACATTAATCTTGATTATCATGATTTGAATGTGTTGTTTTAATGAAAAAATAAAAGTACTAATCAATCATAATTAATTCATGATGATCATGATGAAAATATTAATTTATTCTTGAAACATATATATTTCTTCTTATATCATCCGTTAATTGTTTATTATGACATTTTAATTACAAAAAAAAAATAATAAACATACATAATGACGTGCATCTTTTATAAATTTTTTCAAAAAATTAGATAAAATAAATTGACAAACAAGTAATATACAATAAGATAGTTGCCGTTGATAATATATAAATGACAACAATGATATTATCCTGTTGATGATATTTTTTATAATTATTGTTTATACAATTGAGGAATTTGAAAGATATTGATTAGGATATAAGTTTCGAAGTCATTTTAGATCTTCTTATCATATTCTATATTTTCAAGTTTCATCAACGATGTTGAACTTTTTTAGATACTATTCATTTATGTCTATATAATTTCAGGTAGATCTTCAAATGAATAAGTGTTATAGATATCAATTTAATCATAAGATAAAATTGAGTGAAATCTTCCATGACTACACAATTCTTAAAAAAAGAAATTGTAGAAATTCAATTATTTTATTAAGTTCTTTTTTTTTTGTTTTTATCAATGAAAAGTTGTTTCATGAAGACTATTGTTGATACTTAAACATATTGTCATCGACACAAATGATATAAAAAAAAAGTATTGCTGAGTCTTTCTTCAGAATTCAACTTAACTTTCTTTATTGCAAAAGTAATATGTATAAATATATATAAGTGAAACCATGAATTCAAAAGAATTGACAAGTAGAGACAAAAAAAATTGAAAAAGAAATGACATATTATTACATGAGAGCTTCACAAAGAAAAATTTATATCAAAAAAAGAAAGAAAAAGGTTCATGTCTTCCATCAGAACTTGAAATTTATTGATTCTCTAAAATACAATCGTTGTTGCGTTTCACAAATCGATTGTCGACATGGTCACCATGTAGTTCTATTGTTGGCTTATAATTAACAATCATTTTTTTTCTGTTAATTCGTATCCAGTCTTTTATTTGTCTTTCAATTAATGTATATAATTCATCATTAACATAATTCATTATATCATCATCTTCATTATTTCTAAATGCCCAATTTGGATAAATTTTTCCATGAGTTATTGAAGTAGCATAAAAATTTCGATTGAATTTTCGATTTAATTTTTCAATATATAATGAACAAGGATAACATGGTAATTTCGATATTCCAATTTCTATGTCATTATCCTGAATTTCATGTATATTTTGTTCAATAAGATAATCTATCATTCGAACTTCACTATGTAAACAAATTGATAATTTTAATTTTGAATCATATCTATCAAATTGGTCACCAATATTATTATTTTTAAAATCATTTTTTACTTCATCATCTAATAAACCACATGCTGACCAGATTTTGTCAAATGATAATGATGGTGCTTCATTTAAATTAATGATATTTTCAATTGGTTCAATAAAATACCAATGTATATTTTGATAGATTTCACCATAATCAGATGTTCTTTTTTCTAAAGTTTTCAATATTAAATCAAGTGATCGAAGATGTGCAGATACTTTATCTAAATAATATATAATACGTTCATGATCATCATCATTTGAATATACTTGTAAAAGTATTGAACGAAATATTTTAGAATGATATAATGATTCACAATAAATTTGAAATATTTCAATCATTTTTGGTTCAGACTCGTTTTTATTTATTTTAATTGAATCACGACGTAAAATTATGTTCTTAACCCGACTGAGAAGAATTGAAATAAATTCTTTTAAAGATATTTTTTGTTCTTGTAAATATATATAATCTGCTGAACCTTGTATTAATTTACCAATATTAATATTTTCACATATTTTATCAATATCATAATTGAGTAATTTTTCAAGATTTAATATAACATCCCCAGGTGGATCATTCCGGCCGTCGGAAACGGCGTCGTATCCGGCCTGAAATGACTATAAAACGGCGAATTACTGCAGTAATTTTGGCCTTATTTCGCCGTAATCCGTCATACCGTATTACGACCACCGTCTATCGCTAGAAAACGGCGGTCGTTTTTTTCCGGTTTTGCTTCCGTAATCTGGTATGACGGATTATGGTGCCGTTTATCGACGTTTTACATCGTTAATCGCCGTTTTATTGGATCTGGGTAAATCAAAAAATTGATTAAAATAAGTTTCATCATCATTTGTTAATGGTTCATTACGTGTTATTAGTAATTGTTTTTTTTTAACCATGGATATACCGATGTACATTGATTTGATCCATTAAGTAACAATGCTAAACCATTCAAGAAACTATGACGTTTCGTTTTTGATGAAAGAATTTGATTATTTTCAGTTTTAAATGGAAATAGAGATGAAATTAATAAATTGTTGTGAAATGAAGGTAAATCCATCTAAAAATAAAAGCAAAATCTATTCAATTTCTCAATGTGATATTATCACATTTGTTTTTGTGACAAAGTTAACACATTGGATTTTTATTATTTCAAATGATGAAATTCTTTCAAAATCTGTGTGTGTCGCTAGAGAGAAGAATGCGAGAGTATCGCGCAAATAGATTTATATAAGTTATGGTATACTTGTTGTCTCAGAAAATAAACTTATTTTGTTCGGTCTATCAATAGCAAATATGCTTCTCATTGTCGATAGATATAGTTTAAAAAAATGGTATTATCCATGCAATATGAAATGTGAAATTGATGCATTACAACAATTCATAGGTTTATACAATTTAAATCATTGTGTACAGTGAATACTATCCGAAATTTTTCGCTTTAATTGTAGTCATTTTGCTTATAGGCTAAAGTCATGATAACAATTTATAGAAAAACATTTCTTAGTGTGTTCTATATATAAACTCATTAAAATTCGTAATTTCGAATATTTTTTGTTGTTTACATAATTCTATTTAAAACAAAAGCGTTTCAAACAATTTCGCATACAATGAGTTTATCGGATTGATTAATTAAACACATTAAAACAAATAAAGAATAACTACAACCCAAATACTTTTTTATATTACAAATGATGGAAAGATAAAATTTTTTTGACTAATAAACAACAGATTTTAGATAAAATCAGTTTATAAAATGCTAATAATTAAAAAGCATAGATTAGTTGTATAGTTTCATTCCCATTTTTGAATGAATGAATTTATTGTCAAATGAATGTAAATAATTGAGTAACATCTTTTGAGTGTAATTTTTGTTTTAGAATATTTTATTTTATCTTCGAAGTAATGAAAAATTCTATTATAGTAAATAAGGATGAGATGGCATTTTAAATGTTAAATGAATGACAACCTTAGTGTTGATGAAGTTTGTTTTATTTCTTTTAGTTTTAAAAGATTTTTTTCGCTACTTTGAAGATAAAATTAAAAATTACAAACAAAATTTCACTCGAAACATGTTGCTCGATGATTCATATTCATATGACAATAAATTCATTCTTCAAAAATGGAAATGAAACTATACAACTAATCTCTCTATGCTCTTAAATCTTTGGCATTCTATGGACTAATTTTACCTAGGCCCTGTTATTCATTAGTGTAAATACTTTGTCTTACTATTTATCATAATATTAAGCTATATGATTTATAGTCATCTTTTATTACTACTAATCAAAATCCTAATGTATTGGGTTATTTAAAAATAATTCTTTGAAATCGAATACTGAATTAAAAAAAAAAGAAAAAAGAAGAGTACATCACAGAATATTCTGATACAGAAGAGTTATTTATTTAAATTTCTAATATAAATGAATTAAGAGAAACTAGTAATAGAAGTATCTTTCTTGCTACTCTATTTATCATTGATTGATATCTTGCAATACCTACACCGTTTATATATGATTCTATGTAAAAAAACAATTCTCTTCAATAATCATGAAATAATCAATTATTTCGTGATTATTGAAGAAAATTTTCTTGCATGGATAGAATCTTTTTATGAACTTACTTATTTAATAAAATACGTGAGAAAAATGTGTATATCAATTGAATAAAGAACAGTATAGAAATGATTGAAGAGCTATTGTTATTAGTATTTATCTTGTTGTGATAAAGAAAGAAACAAGGAGCATAAATTCTATTAGTTAAAATGATCAGTAACAGGAAATGAATAGAAGATGGCGTCCCAGGTTTAAAATCTACGATCGTATACGACCGTGTACAAAAAAAATACGACGAATAACGATGGCCGTACACGGTGCTTGTATACGACGGCCGTATACGATGCAATACGACTATATACGATTGC
>CAJNOL010004295.1:0-16308 GCA_905250125.1 Rotaria sordida | reverse complement strand
TTAAAATCTAAATATCTCGCTCTAGGCAAGCCAAGGGCCGCTAATATTTTAACCTTGTTAGTTTGGCAGTGAGAGCTTTCATTTGACCCGAATATGTGCCATTTTTTCCGCGGACAATACAAATACCTCCATTGTTAGATCTAAAATTGTGCATGAAAAAAAAATTAAAAACATGAAAAATAACCCGTATTAGTTTTGACGGAAATCAACAAATACAAAATAAGTGTTAGCTAGCCAAATAAGCATCCGAAACAGTAGCTTTGATAATCATTTTAATATACTGCAGTATTTGTGCAAATGTTTTGGTTCGGTATAAGTTTATCGCCACAAATCTTGTGCAGCCTCCTCATCGTTATTAAACATATTTATTTGATAGCTGAAAAATCGCTGAGATTTTGCAGAGGAAAGTCGTCCGCTTATACGTATAGCGACTGAACGGATTAGGCAAAATTATTGCATTGACAGTTTTCTGTAGAAACTCTGCTTGGCTAGAGATATATTTATATTCTGATATCATGTATTTGTTCTTTCTCAACTATTGTCTCATCATAGATTGAAATAGTTTCTATGGATAATAACATTAAATTGGACAACTACTCGTTTCGTAAGAACATTGTTGTCGTCGATGCAAATGAGAAGCTGAGATCAGTTTCAAAAGGGCAAAATACAAGAAACGTTCAGAACAATACCATCGCTCGAATAAAAAATTACACGTTTCGACAGAATATGTATGACTTTTTCTTTTGATGTCAAATATCATCGTTGTTGCTCTTTTCCAGGAAATTTTGTTGGTGGGTAACGTTGGGTTTCATACACAAACCTGTCTTTGTATTGCCTACAATTACAAGTATAGTTACGATCATCGGTATACTGGTTGTTTGTTTAACCGCACCAAAATCACCAGGTATGTCCTTGTTGTTTTAAATTCTTCATATTCAATACGATAAAAATTCACAGTTAATTCGGTTCTATCTTGCCAGTATTGTGAGTTTTGGTTAAAAAACTCAAATTGTGATAATATTAGATATCGACATGCTCGAAGCAAATCATCAAGCGAGGATAGAATTATAAGCATTACAATTGCTTTACTTTTCCATTTCAAATTAGCAGTGATAAATGCGAGCCAATCAAGGTGATCATCACTAGTCGATCTAATACTTTGTCCATAAGTTGGACCCTTTCATTTAACTTATTGGTAGGATTTATAGATTAAAAAAGAATTCCAGAAAGACTCATTCCATTGCCGCTTTGCTCTAGAGGAACAAGGATAATTCGTTTCTCTAAGACAGAGATTATTGCGTTTTCTATATATATTTTTTTTCATATCTAAAAAAAGCAACAATTTCACGACCTGATTTTTTACAAGCTGATGATACACATTGTTACTTGTTGTAGAAAGATTAACTTTATCTTATTCAATGTTCGTGAGTCACATCTACTATTATTTTTGGTGGTACTCTTTCATCTCTCTGAAGGAAAACAGTAACTTATTCTGGATTTCTTTTTCTCTATCTCATTGATATGCTCTTGGATGTAATAGAAATACGAAAGAATAAGAGAATATACAAGTGATTTTCTCATAGAACGTGACGAAAGTAGATATTTCTTCTCCATGATACACATCTTGTTTACATTTTCTCACTTTATGTTGCCAATAGAGGAGAGCAAGTAGTATATGTGTACCATCTATATCTTCTTTTGTTCTACTATCATGTCTGAACTAGTATACTTACTCTTTTCTAATATGTTCAGGTACATTCGTTTTATTTTTCTTTCTTTCTGTATGGTTCATGTATGTTCTCTCGTATTTTCTATTGAGTTCTCATCTCTTTATTACATTCTAGTGAATTTTTTCTGTTACCGCTCTTTGAAACTATAAAACTTTGTATGTACGTCATCAAATAATAATTCTATCTGATTAGTAGCTGGATAGTGATAGATTATCTTCAGAAAGCGAACAGATAGTAAGTACATGTCTCGATAATAAAAATGAGTAATCCTCACCATATGTTGAAATTATTACTAAGCCTGACATCAGACAAATTATTCTATAATTCACTATTTTCAATCAGTTCTGGCAAAGAACAAATTGTATTTAATCTCTATAAATGTTAGGATTATACTTTGGAAAGAATATCTCATATATTTGAAATGAAAACAATCTTGAATCATGATGACAAATCAGATGATCAAGATTTAGAAGATCTCTTATCATCAGCATCTACACATCATCATCGTGGTGAGTGTTAGTGTGTGAAATGTAGATGGTTTCTCTTCCGTAAACTCACACACCTGCTCCTGCATCATAGCTGCTCAACCTTTGATAAAATACATCTGGATCAAAAATCTTCTTTGAAAATTAAGATCGGCTGATGATTCTTAGTTCTTCATGAAACGAGAACTATGATTCACTCTTTTTTTTGAACTGTTATCATCATGAGACTAATCAATAATTTTCTTGATCCTTTATTTCATTTTATTTTCTTATTAAGTGAAAAAGTTAGCTAAAAATCTTCTATTTTTATATCACAGGTACCGATGCGTAAGATTAATTTGTAAATTGCCAATTCGTGAACATGTTCCTTTATTGAGATATGGGCAATGCGACGAATTCTTTTGCAGCTTTTTTTCTACGCTATGAATTCTACAAATGAGAAAACTATGAGCTCGAACAGAGAATATCTAGGAATATGATATTCGCATTATTATTGTTACCAGTAAGTGATAAGTAGTACTTGCCAGTGAGAGGATTTTGATCGGTTTTACCTTTGCCTCAAAGAAAGTCAGTTGTATGAAAATTACAATTTTTTTTTATCAACTTTGAACATATGTCTTTCCCAAAGGAGAGACTCATAAAGAAGACAACTCGACTGACTTTGGAATTCTCAAAAGAAGTACATATTTCGATGCAGAAGGAAACGACAAATCATTTAATACTATGGTCAAACTATTTGGAAAAAGATTCAATGGCTTCTGACGCAAATTGCTATACCATATTGTTACTGCATTCAGGTGACTGTATATTAACAATAAGTTTGTCAAAGCATCTCTTCATCCACCTACAAATAATCTCATTTGAAATAACAGCAAACTCTGCACAAATTCTTAGATGAATCATCCAGAAATAGTAAACATAAGCTGAATTAATGATGAGTCAATAGTGTTACTATCGATATTTTATGTACGTCATGAAGACTCAGACTTCTCAAGTATTTTCAAAGCGGCTTTACGATGGACTTATTAGCTAAAAATTTTCGAGAGTTGATATTGCCTCATCAAAACAAAAACCGATTATGTGGTTTTACGGAACGGGTCTAAGATGATTAGTAGAGATTTGCCATCTGTATATTTATGATATCCACAAGAAAATTGTGCCAACGTGTAGTCCATCAAAAACTGCATCAAATCCTTAAAAGGAAGATTCATCGTAAAGCCCTTTTGAAAGAAATTGAGAAAAGTGAATCTTTATGACGTACCCAAACTTCGATAGAAACAATATTAGTTCACCACGAAAGCTTATGTTTACTATTTCTGGATGATTCATCGAAGAATTTGTGCAAATTTTGCTAATCTTTCAAATGAGACTATTCATAAGCAGACGAACAAATATTTTCACAAAGTTATTGTTAGTGTACAGCCATCTGACCACCAGAAATCATCGAATCGCTTTCCAAATAGTTTGAATGTGGCATCAAATGATCTGTGGACCCACTCTGCATCGAAATATATACCCGTTTTGAAAATACCTCAGTAAATTGATTCGTCTTCTTATTGGTCTCCATCCTTTATTGATAGCCTTTCGAAATATGTGGTCTTGAGGTTTGAACTCTGAAAAGACTGTTTCTCGATAATTAATAACGATACTACAAAATTTAAGAAATCATGAGCTAACGATGATTCGCCTTTTCAGCTCTCTGATTAAATGCAAAGTACTTATTACTTACCACTTACTGTTGCGTGATAATCGCTGCCACCTAATACTTGCCTAACCAGTGATAAATGATGAAGATTATGACGCAACAATAAATAACCCATGGTTATGCTAAGCATTTATTACTACTATATAGAAGATTTTTCAATCATTAAAACACTCACTATTACTTTGGTAAGTGGAAGTCTAAGTAACAATACACGTGATATTCCTCAGGATATTAGTTGATTAATTTTCTTCATTAATGGGTTTTTTGTAAGTTATACCTGTTATATTCATATTTCCTAGTAGCTCACCGTGTACTGAAAAAGTTAGTTAATCCTTTGGACTTCATCATCTGAAGAAGAATACATATCTTTCTCGTTTAAATTTTCAAAATATCCTAAAAACTACATAGCTATGATAAGCTAGGTTTAGCAACAAATGAATCCAAGTATGACAAACGAGAATGATCAGAAAATAGGGAATTACAGGTCCCGATAGACAATATCGAAAATGAATAATCACTCAATTCGTCCGGCAAATGCTATTAATAAAAATTCGTTGAACTCTCCATTGTATATTCCCAGATACAAGTGAAAAATATTCATGACGCAATTAGAGGATTGTTGCAACACAACCTCATTAGCATTCTTTTGATTTCAAAACACTTTAGAATTTTTGCCATTATGCTATAATTGTGTCCGATGACATGTCATAGAAGAACCTGTAAGATAGGGATGATAGTAGTTATGGTCATATGATTAGAATCAGTCTATGGTCCTTACTTAAATCATATTAGTTACGATGTCTGTTGCTTGACAGTCATTTACGCTTCGTGAACGAATTGTCAAATAAATGAAAGAGAGCAGGCAATGAGTAATCTGACTGATGACTTCCGCGAGACTCAATGAGGTTATTTTGAAAAGCACTGGTTTGCATCCGGATTGATACAATTCACTAGGAATAGTTAAACCCTAGTAGCTGATCAGTCTTTATTTCTTTGTTGTTGTGTTACTTAGTTCCAAAATGTGAACTTAACTTTAAAGCAACGATCCGAAATCCAATTGACTATAAGAGTAGTCCACGATCTGTCGTCATGGGGGACTTCAACAACGATACTTGGCTAGATATTGTTGTTGCCGATTATGTTGCTGATAATATAGCTATATATTTTGGATATGGCGATGGCACTGTGGCAAACTCTGTCACGTTTTCGACTGGTTCTGGCTCTGCTCCATACATGGTTGCTGTTGGTGATTTCAACAACGATCGTCGACTGGATATCGTGATCGCAAACTTCGGCACCAACAGCATTGGTCTGCTTTTTGCACTTCAAAATGGGTCTTTTGCGAATCAAACAGCTCTATCAATGCTATCATCTCGTCCTGTGTGGATGCATATAGCAGATCTCAACAATGACTCAGCATTAGATATTGTCACTGCTAACTACGGCACACATAGTGTAAGCATATTTCATGGATATGGAAATGGAAGCTTCTCAAGCCCGAGCACGTACTCTACTGGCTATGATTCTTTTCCGTTTGCGGTTGTCAGTGGCGATTTCAACAACGACAAACAGATGGATCTTGCTATCGCTAACTATGGCACAAACAATGTTGGTATACTACTTGGAGCTAGTAACAATACTTTCACGAATCAAATCACGTTTTCAACTGGTCCGAATTCCCATCCATACTCGCTTGTTGTTGGTCATTTAAACGAAGACACCATACTAGATATTGCCGTCACCAACTATGGAAATAACAGTGTAGGCGTTCTTCTAGGTCATGGGAACGGAACTTTTACGAGCCAAATGACATATTTTCTCAATGCTGCTTCTCCATATTCTATTGGCATTGGTGATTTTAACAACGACAATCGAATGGATTTAGTCGTCACCAATAATGGTACTAACAATATAGCTCTACTTGTCGGATATGGTAACGGTGCCTTTGCAAGCCCAAAAATGTATTCAACTGGATCTTCTTCATCAATTTCCATTGCCATAGGTGATTTAAACAGAGATAATCGTTTAGACATTGCTGTCATCAACAATGATACGAACACCATAAGTATCATGCTTGGTTATGACGAGTTTTTTCCAATTCAAACGATATATTCAACTGGCACTGCGCCATACTCGGTAGCTGTTGGTGATTTTAATCACGACACCCGATTGGATATCGTCGTTGCTAATTATGGTGACAAAACTATAAGTGTACTTCTCGGATATGGCAATGGCTCTTTTGTAAATCAAACGAAATATTCAACTGGCTCTGGCGGACTATCTGTAGCTGTTGGTGACCTTAACAACGATGCCCAACTGGATATCGTTGTCGCTAATGATGACAACACTGTAGGTGTCCTTGTTGGATATGGTAATGGCTCTTTTGCAAATCAAACAAAGTATTCAACTGGCTATCAATCATGGCCTGTAGCTGTTGGCGACTTTAACAACGATACCCAACTGGATATCGTCGTTGCTAATTATGGTGACAACACTATAAGTGTACTTCTCGGACATGGAAATGGCTCTTTTGCAAATCAAACGACATATTCAACTGGTGATGCGTCACAGTCTGTAGCTGTTGGTGATTTTAACAACGACATCCGACTGGATATCGTCATCGCTAATTTTGGTGACAATACTATAAGTGTGCTTCTCGGATATGATAATGGCTCTTTTGCAAATCAAACGATCTATTCAACTGGCTCTTCTCCCCGGTCTGTAGCTGTTGGTGACTTTAACAATGACACTTATCTGGATATCGTCGTTGCTAATGCGGATGACGACACTGTAAGTGTACTTCTAGGATATGGAAATGGCTCTTTTGCAAATCAAACAAAATATTCAACTGGTTCTGCACCATACTCTGTAACTGTTGGTGACTTTAACAACGACACTTATCTGGATATCGTCACTGCTAATTTTGGTGGCAACAATGTAAGTGTATTTCTGGGATATGGAAATGGCTCTTTTGCAAATCAAACAAAATATTCAACTGGCTCTGGGCCACTGTCTCTAGCTTTTGGTGATTTTAATAATGATACCCGACTAGATATCGCCGTTGCTAATTTTAATGACGACACGGTAGGCATACTACTTCGGTATGACAGAGGAGCTCTGAAAGAAAAAATCACATTTGCATCTGCCAATAGTTCTCGTTTACGCAGCTTTGCTGTTTTTGATTTCAATAACGATAGCCTACTAGATATCGCCGTTGCCAACTATGGTACCAATAACATAGGTATTCTTCTTGGACATGGAGCTGGCGCATTTGGAAACCAAATGATGTTTTCAACGGGCTTAAATTCTCATCCTTACTCAATGGCTATTCATGATTTCAATAAAGACGGTCAAGTGGATATAGCAGTGGCTAATTATGGTACTAAAAATCTTGTTACATTTCTGGGAAGTGAGAATGGAACATTTGAAAATCGAGGGAGTTATGGTGTAAATTTCGATTTTGCTCCATTGGTAGTTGGCGCTGGTAGTGTCAACAAAGATGGACGTTCAGAAATTATTGTCGCATATGACGGCATCGATCATGTAGATGTACTTGTCACATATAATCTCGGATCTTTCGATCATCAAACGACATATTCAACTGGAGGTACGCCAAGATCTGTAGCTGTTGGCAATTTTAATAACGATATCCATCTGGATTTCGTCGTCGCCCATCAGGTCGTTAACACGATAAGTGTCCTTCTCGGATATGGAAATGGCTCATTTGCAAATCAAACGACCTATTCAACCGGCTCCATACCATGCTCTGTAGCTGTTGGTGACTTTAACAACGACACCCATCTGGATATCGTTGTTGCTAATTATGGTGACAAAACTATAAGTGTACTTCTCGGATATGGCAATGGCTCTTTTGCAAATCAAACGACATATTCAACTGGTTCTGAACCATACTCTGTAGCTGTTGGTGATTTTAACAACGACGCTCTATTGGATATCGTTGTTGCTAGTGAGAATGACACCACTATAAGTGTACTTCTCGGATATGGCAATGGCTCTTTTGAGAATCAAACAAAATATTCAACTGGCTCTAAACCATGGTCTGTAGCTGTTAGCGACTTTAACAACGACACCCATCTGGATATCGTCGTTGCTAATTATGGTGACAACACTATAAGTGTACTTCTCGGACATGGAAATGGCTCTTTTGCAAATCAAACGACATATTCAACTGGCTCTCAGCCCAGCTCTGTAGCTCTTGGGGACTTTAACACCGATACCCATCTGGATATTGTCGTTACTAACCGGGATGATAACACTGTAAGTGTCCTTCTCGGATATGGAAATGGCTCTTTTGCGAATCAAACGAAATATTTATCTGGCTCTAGGCCACGATCTCTAGCTGTTGGTGATTTTAGTAACGACAACCGACTGGATATCGTCGTCGCTAATTGGAATGACAACACTATAAGTATCTTTCTTGGATATGGCGATGGCTCTTTTGCAAATCAAATGACATATTCAACTGGCCTTAGTCCTTCATCTGTAGTTGTTGGTGATTTTAATAATGATACCCGACTGGATATCATCGTCGCTAACCTGAATGAGAATAGTGTTAGCATATATCTCGGATATCCCAATGAAGGTTTTCTAAAGCAAGTGAGTCTCATAACTGGGAATGGATCTCGGTCTAAGTCATTCGCCATTGGGGATTTTAATAATGACAGTCAAACAGATATTGCAGTTGCGAATTCAGGCACTAACAACATTGGTATTTTTCTGAGATATGACAATGGTTCTTTTGCAAATCAAATGACATATCCAACCGATTCCTCTCCATGGACGGTAGCTGTTGGTGATTTCAACAACGACATAATACTTGACATTGTCACCGCGAATCATGGCAATGACACTGTTGGGATATTTCTTGGATGGGGTAACGGTTCTTTTTCAAGTCAGAAAACGTTTTCAACCGGTTTCAACTCTCAACCGAACATGGTTGCTGTTGGTGATTTCAACAACGATACCTTGCTAGACATTATTGTCGCCAATTATGGCACAAGCAATGTCGGTGTGTTGCTTGGATATGGTAATGGCTCCTTCGCTGATGTAAAAAGTTTTTCGATCGGTTATGACTCTCGTCCGTTCTCTGTTTCCGTTGGTGATTTGGACAATGATGGAAAGCTGGATTTCGCCGTCGCCAATGAAGGAGCTGACAATCTAAAAATTTTCTTACAGACTTGTTAATGTCGCAACTCCTACCTTGAACTTTTTTAAATTTCATTCAGTATTTCTAACTTCTACTTAGTCTCACTAATATTTCTTGTAATCTTTTCTTATTCATCTTTTGATTTCTATGCTCAAATAAACTGCGATTGAAAGTGAGTGCCTCAACCAAAGTATGATGCGTTTCTACCCCGCTTAAGGATCTTATCATACAGTGCTGACTAAGAATCCGTTCAAATGATTAGGAACATTAAAAGTGTGATACATAGTCTATAATTTTCACGGCAAATTCTCGAAAGACTCCCCATCATAATAGCAGATGTCGTTACTACAATGATGAGTGAAACAAACTTGGAGGCATTCGGACCTTGTTTAAGAGTCCCATCATGGTGAATAAATCAATCGAAGAACAGATTGACCTATATGTCTATGAGACGAATCAATCTGCTGCTATCAACTCTTACTTTTCAGTAATCCATAAAGTCGAAAACCAAATAGCAATTTAATGAAAAAATAATATACTTTGTATAAGTAATAAATAAAGATAAATGCACAGCTAATTTCACAGACGTACTTTGTACTATTGTTCATTAGAAAACAGAGCGACCTATCCATTAACGAAAAGACAAGTTCAATCTGCTATTCTTAACTATGACTTTCATCATTCGATTTCCTGTCGAAAATTAAATAACAAGAGAATAATAATAGATAGATGTGCTGAACTAAAATAATTTAAAAGAAATGCAGAATTAAGTTCGCTGACGCGTTTTGTGTTATTTATTAATATATTGAAAAACACTCATCAGGACTCTGCAGTACAATTGACACTTTTAGGTGTGTATGATTCGGAGGCGAGATCTTGGAATTGGAACGATTTGACTACATTTATTTCTTTTAATTGTATTGTCTTCGGTGATTTTAATGTGGACCTTGGAAAGGATAAAGCCAAAGCGGAAATGTTACTATCGTGGTCTGATTCTTTGTTTTTGTGTCCATTTACTCCAGACTCTTCGACATCACTAAGAAGTGGTCGAATTATTGACTATGTGTTTACATCTGGGTTTTCTGTCTCCATCCAGACTATCGAAGGAACAAGAACTACAAGTGGTCACAAACATGTCCTGACAGTAATTCCAGTAAAATCAAAGGAAGTTCATTTTGTTAAAAATGTGTACTGGAAGATTTTCTCTATGTTCAGTAAATTTGTCTATCCATGGTGGATAAGAAGGTGAAGTGTAGATCTTTCAGATATTGTGTATGACTAATATGTTAAATTTCTGTCTCTTCTTACGGCCCGTTGTACAATTTTGTTTCCAATAGAAAAAAACTTGTCAGTGTGGCTCCAAGAGAGGCCGAAATGTGGAACTCACAAACTCTAAGCGTTATAAATTTAATATATATTGTCAGAGGTTTTAAAATAAGTTGTTAAAGAAAAACTAAATAGATGAATAAATCAGAATTATAACAATTTCTATAGTTGATACGCGCGCTCTGAAAGTTTATTTTGTTGAAACTGTTCATATTTATTACTTTTCTATCAGATTATTTGATTCATTTAACATCGTAATATTGAAAAAAATTATTTGTATTGTCATATACAACTTTGGTGCATAACTTCTATTCTCTTAATGATAATATCTACACGATGTATGTCACAAGAAGCAGCAAATATAATTTTATTGTTCGCTTCATCGGTTCAACTACTATACTAGCCTGCTATGCATATTTATTTTATTGCTCACCAAGCTACTACGCATATAATTCTTTCTCTCGATTAATTTTGGTATATAGTATTAAGCTTTAGCTACAACTAGAATTCAATTACTTCATATTTTTTAAGTTTCGTCTTATTGTTATTCTTCTTGATGGAAAATACCAATGTTTTACTCATGAATACCTGAAATAAAATCTTCCCCTTTATCAAAAAGCTGTTAGTGCAATTCCTGTGGAATTAAAACGCGAAACGCGATCTGATCCCTGTCACTGACCATATGGGTGTGGGTGTGGGTGTGGATGTGGGTGTGGATGTGGGTGTGGGTGTGGGTGTGGATGTGGGTGTGGGTGTGGGTGTGGATGTGGGTGTGGGTGTGGGTGTGGGTGTGGGTGTGGGTGTGGATGTGGGTGTGGGTGTGGGTGTAGATGTGGGTGTGGGTGTGGGTGTGGATGTGGGTGTGGGTGTGGGTATGGGGTGTGGATGTGGGTGTGGGTATGGGGTGTGGATGTGGGTGTCAATATCCTCTTAATCCCTCCACTTCTGCAGCCACATATCCACACCGAAACCTACACCCGCGCCCACACCTACACCCACAGCCACGTCCACGTCCACGCCCACTCCACAATCGCATCCATACTTATACTCACACCCACCTGACCCACGCACACCCACACACGCACATTTACACTCACACTCAGCCACACCTGTCTTAGTTGCATCGATATACGCACAACAGTCTTTAGTTGCTTGAGGCATCCAAACAACCTAATTCTATTTAATGTGGCCTTCTTTTCAATGGATCGAAAAAAGCTGCTTATTGGCATGTTACATTCAACGCAAACAGGAGAGAAGACAACTTAAAATTCATTTTCTTGCATTTGTGTAATGCAGAATCTGAGTTTCTCTCATTTGCTTTATCTAAATTTGCTCTCCATTCCAGACATATTCCTCGCATATGTTGTTCACATGTCTCTCACAAAAAAAAGTTGCATGTTGCCGTTTTAAATTCATACAAATAAGAGCGAAAGTAATGCGTAATTCATTTTCTTTCAATTCTCTACTTTATAATAGAAATTTTTCCCAGTGAATTTGTTTGTATGGTCTCTCTAAACACAGCACAGCTCTCCCATAAACATTGTGCATTTGTCGCATATATATAGAAGCTGCAAATTTAGTCCGCTATTCATTGCAACAGAACGGTAAGCATGATTTTATATTTGTTTGTTTCTGACTTGATATTTGACTCACGTTTTTCTTGTGAATTATTTGGGAGGCACAGTCAGTAGGATAGACTGTATTTCAGAAGCAAATTATACGTATTTACATAGCCTAAGTTAAAGATGAGGCTTTTCGATGATTATAGAATAAATCAATTTACACAGAACCACCGAATTTCAAGCGATATATTAAGGGTTCCACGGTAAACCGGGCGTTAGATGAGGATTGCCTTGCGCTGTTTTCTAGGCTATCACATAACACAAGCAATTCGATCATTGATAGTGGCTTGTCATGACTTGAAAGATATATTCTAATGTCATCTGCAATGTACTTCCTATATCCTTCAACCTTGATTGCATTTCTTATTTTACAAATCGAGCTATAATAGTTTCTTTTTCCTTTGGTTATTTTCGTTTAAAAGTGGTTTGTTGACGAACGAAGGGAAGCGAGCTCCAAAATCTATTATTTTACTTGTTTGCACAGATAAAATGCGCAAAAGCTTTCCTTTTATTATTGGAACCCATCGGGCCCAATCGAAAATAGGATGCGACGTTTTTTTTTTGGTTACTCAGTTGATCGATTTTTAGATAAAGAGCAAAAATTTCTATCATTTTATAACTTCATCTGACATTATATATTACTAAAGATCCTTTCAACGATCGTAACAAGTATGAAGCCGAATGTATCTTGAAACTTTTCTAGCAGTCTTTTAGCTTTCAGCTATATCACTGATTAAAGAATTGATCGAAAGAGATAGCTAGGTATCGCTGTGCCTATCCATGATGAAAGAAAAATTGAAAGTCAAGGAAAGAAAAGCTGCGTTCTTGTTCTTGAGACCTCCGAAAGTTTTAGGTATTTCGAGAACTTTTGAAGATGATAGATGCTTAAAAGTTCAGCTGATTCCTCATTGCCGAAAGCGATGTGTTCTTAAGAATTGATAGGAGGAACAATTCTAATTTTGTTGTAGTCAATGGCATCATTTTGATGATGTCAGATCTCTACTTTTTAAGATTGTACAAAGTCCAATACAAATCTTCACATATAAAACTTTTTATTTTAACAGCAGCGAAAATTTTTTTGTAATTGACAATGTCAGCAAAGAAAGACTATTGAAAACGACAGAATTCACTTTTGCAAGTTGCTTTCGATCTATGTCATATAGATGGAAGATAAAAAGAAAAGAATGTATGATGATGTCATCGTATAGTAAAAACGATAGTTCGCTAGTTATAAACAGCCTATATGTATACTATACGAAGAACGAAAAACATTCAATGGTCATGGTATATATGTCACTATGTAATAGTGCCAATGTAGTTGCACAATGTCAGTTAATTCCATCATAAAGATAATCTATACAGAATTTACTTTTGCAGTTTTTCTGAAAAAGTGAATTCTGTCGTTTTCGATAGTCTTTCTCTGCTGACATTGTCAATTAAAAAAAAACAAACTTTTGGCTGCTGTTAAAATTAAAAGTTTTATATTTCAAGCTACTATGAGCCTATTTTAAAGGCAGCGTAAATTATTAGACCACAAAGGAATGTGTGAGACGAGCCGGAAACAGCTTCATATCACCTACTCATGCGCTAGAGTGGCCCGTAATAGCTTGACGGTACTCAAGGAAGCATTGTCGTGATGGCGGCAACTACTTGCATCACAGCAAAATACGTGAGATAACCAGCCAAAAAGGTTAAGAGAACTGGTCAATGTGTCAAGTTAGCCTGGAGAATCTTCAGCATGCTCATTGAATAATTTTGGATGACAGCAAAAACCTTCGCATTGTAGAGGAATTGGTGAGAGGGAGATCAAAAAGCTTGAGAACCCCTACTATATGAAAGTACCAGCAAAAAGGTCCAGGCTTCAAGGGATCCTTGTGGATGGAATCGAAAACTTTGCAATCATGGAAGACGTTTTGAAAGGAAGAGTAAAAACCTTCAGAAGCCACTCATGTTTCAACATACTCATGAAAAGTTTTTGGACATCGGTCAATGTCTTGAGGTCATAGGGAAAACTTTCAAACCACACAAAAATTCACGTGAGAAACAGCAAAAAGTTTTAGAGAACCAATCAATCTTATTAAGTATCTGCGAGAACCTTAGGATAACAGATAAGTTTGTTAGCACGGAAGTAAAAAAGATTCGAGGAACCAACCCATATGGTAGATTATCCATGACAATGTTCATACTACGCAACAATGCCATTGGATGACGACGAAAGTTTTCGCATCATAAAAGACTTTCTGAGAGCAACGACATATAGCTTCAGAAGGTTAGATTCTGTGTACGTAATAGAAAAACTTTCAGCATTCTTTGAATGTCTATGTGTGAATGCAAAAACTGTTTCAATACATGGGAATGTTTTCGAGAGACTGCAAAAATTTCAGGAAACCAATTGATGTGTTGCATACTTGAGAAAAGCTTCACGGCAGTAACTTATATCTTTGGGAGACGATAAACAGTTTTTGATCTCACAGACATTGATGAAAGGAAAATCAAGAAGCTTTAGAAGTCAGCCATGTCTTGATATAATCATACAAGGCTTCAGATTATCGATCAACGTTTGTGAGTGATCACTAAGAACTTTAGAGCACAGGACGATTTTCAAGAGAATGAGAAAAAAGCTTCCAATGGGTGCCATGGATGCGCGCTGCGTCAAGAAGCTTCACCCTACGAGGAATGTCTGTAAGTGTGAAAGAGAGATTTTTCATCAAGAAAAATACTTATGAGCAACAGCAACATTTTTCGGGTAACGGATCAAGGTGTCAGCAGATTAGGAAAGCGGTTCAGGGTACTGATCCATTTCTCTGGATGATGGGGAGCACTTTCCGATCTCACAGGAGTGAGTGAGAGTCAAAGCAAAAAGCTTCAGACGAGCAATTCTGCCACACTCACACATCAGACTGCCATACGCACTACACTCCACATAAATACCGCCACACTTGCACACCTACATCTTCCGATACACCGCCATACAACATTCACACTCATCCATCGACACCCGCATACTTCACCCCTCTACATAGAGAAATACTTTTGAGGAATAGATATTGTTACAGCATTGATGATTGTCTCATATCTTTGTGAGAATGTTCAGAATTCGGATCAATATTTTCTGGTGACAGCGAAAGGGCGTGGGTGTCCGTGTTCGTGTGTGTCTTTTAGTAATCCTACATACTCATCCACACCCACACTCACCCCCACACCCTCGTAAAGCTACTCCCCCTCTCCCCTTGGAGTCATCATTTTTTTATGAAAAATCTGAAAATTTACATGAGTTTTTTCTGGAAAGTTTCTTTTTGCAAGGGAGTGGCAGACTGCAGAAGATTCGTCAAAATTAGCGAAAGAGATGAGAAATAATTAGAAGAAAAAAATTTCAAAATAGAAGAACGACTTGAAAGAAGAAAAGAACGAGAACTTCCTCATGTAAATGAATTGAACAAGAAAAGAACTTCTAAAAGTTCCAAAGATTTGTCATCTTTCGAATTTCTCATATTCAGGTTTCGTTCTAGGCTAGTACACGTTTGCCCTACACTGTAAAAAAAAGGGTATTTTACGAAACCAAAAAAGGATCGGGACGCGGGTACACCGTCCGAACCTTCCTTGGTTTCGCAAAAAAAAGGTTTCGTATGAAACTTCTTCTTGATGAATGGGAAAAATGGTTTCGTACACAAGGTTCAGTACGAAACATTTACCGCGAAAAATCCAAAAGGTTTCGTACACAAGGTTCAGTACCAGACCTTTACAGGGAAAATCCAAAAAGGTTTCGTAGAAAAGGTTCCGTGCAAAACCTTTCCAAAATGATGTCGAAAAGGTTTCGTACAAAACCTTCAAAGGTATATTCATCTAATGAGGTAGCCCTTGAAAATGATAATTCGCTTTCGAGTTGAGCCTCTGTGCATAAGGTAGTTGTCGGTGAGATAAGAAAAATCCCTGAAGGATGCTTTTCATTAGCTCTTCCTTCGAAGATTATCCTTATGTTATACTGGAATTTTAGTTGAATGCTAACGAGAAACCCTATGCAGATGTCACTTTGATTTTGAGTTGGAGCCATGTGTGTCAGATAGATGTAAGTGAAGTATGAAAAACTCCAAATGAACGAGGGCTCATAAGTCTTCTTTCGAAAGTTATAGCCATTCTCTTTGAATTTTAACCTGTAGTGCTGAAGATATCAGTAAGTAGAATGAGACTATTTCCGTTTAAGATTTTATGGACGAAACAGTCTATTTATGAGGAGAATGTCCCAAAAGTTTTACTTCAAAACAATGCGTCTTTT
>CAJNOL010004294.1:0-16317 GCA_905250125.1 Rotaria sordida | reverse complement strand
GTTGACACCTAACACCATTGTTTGAAAAAGTTTGTGTTTTCTTTCCTTTCTATACATATAAAAATGACGCATGCTAAAAACATTTTTGCCTTGTTTTACTCTTATCTAGACGCTTGAAAACTTTCTCCACATCTGTAAACAAAAACAAATTCATGACTAAATGAAAGTAAAATAACACCATCTTGTCTAACGACTTATCCAAGCAAAAAAGAATAGAAAAAGACTTTTTTTGATGATTCAGATTTTTTATAAATCAAAATCAAAATAAAAAGGAAAGCGCTTATTGCCGTGCGCTTTTTGTCATGTTTTCTGCTGTTTCTTGTCATATTCGCTGTTGTCAGGCTCTCTTTGTTAGTGTTTGCTGTTGGAAAAAAACTTATCAGTGCAGCCACTTGCGGTGCTAAAATGTGGAACTCACGATTTCTTTTTTCTTAATATAATTTTCTATTTTGTTTCACTTTGATAGAGATAGCTTATAGTGAATGGCTTATAAATTACTATGATAGGATTCAGTAACAAGACTAAAATATATGTATATGCTTTTGCTGATTATCAGTGACAAAAAAAAAACATTTTCTCATTATTAACGCTATTCTCGCACCTATCCAAATATAATTCATTATCTTCAATATACGTATAGATGTAAGATCTGAGCACAATTGATAATACTATATTTCTGTTTCTAATTCAATATTGTTTTCTTTTTAAACTGCAGTTACTAATTTCCACCAGCATTTCATCTATCAATGATTTCGAAGTTCATATCATCAGGAATTTTATAAATATTTTGAAAGAACATTAAGACTTGCTAATTTCTTTTTTCAATAAAAATATATTACATGTACAAGTCATTAAAGCAATAACTTTCTTAAAAACTTATTACAAATACCACAAAATCATATCTTACAAATCCGTTTTTTAAAAAACATTAAACAATTTCTACATGGTGTCGAAATATATAACACATTAATATATATGAAGATTTTTCCTTATAAAACAAAAATTATCTAAGCAATCTGTTTTACAAAAACAACGTTATAACATGTGTCAATCATTTTTAAAATAGCTTCCATAAATTTTCATGATCAACTTACCAAAAATATTTGTTCTGCACTACAATTATATGAATTAATTAGCATAATCCATAATCTATTACATCAATATTTACATATGTATTAGTACCTTTAGTATGAAAATGATATTATTTCGCTAACCTTACTAGTAATCATACTTTGATAGATAGTGCATTCTGATCTTATAATAAATAACTTCACATCTATCATATTTAGACTTAATTACTAATTAATACTCTTAATAAATCAAACCTTAAAATTTCAACAATTTTTGTAAGCAATACATTTAATATTTCAGTTTCGTTCGTGTGCGTCGTCTTTTATTATCTGAATGCTGACATAGAATGATAGAGCTAGTCTTGTTGAACGTTTTAATTCACTGATCAACTATTGATCTTTACATTGGGTGGGTGTGGGTGTGGGTGTGTGGGTGTGAGGGCGTGGGTGTGGGGTGTGGGTGTGGAGTGTGGGTGGGTGTGGGTGTGAGGGTGTGGGTGTGGGGTGTGGGGTGTGGATGGGTTTGGGTGTTCACTTCTCTTTACCCATACCCACACCCTCAAATCAAAAATTTTCACTACTTTTCCTTGCTCATCAGTGTATTCTAGAACGAATTTCTCATTTTGACGACTAGATTTTCTGTATAATAAATAAGATTTGTTGTCAAACTCGATAATTCTTTGTTCTAAAGAAACAAGTTCATGCCATAGAATATGATATATGAGCTGTAATTGATCCATTCCAGCTATAGTAGTTGCTAATCTTGCGATTTTTGAGCTATCATCAATAAGCATACTATCTACTTCATCTACAATGGCAACATCGTATGTTCTACCTGCTAATGTGTTCAATTCAGCATAATAAGTTCTCAAAGTATCAAACTGAAACTGAGCTACTTCGCCATAAACGATTTGTTTTTTGTAACAAGCTTTTGGACCTGTGTGATAATTTGCTTTATCATTATTATGACTACATTCAAGATCAAACATACTATAGAAATTCGCTTTTTCTTTTGCATCTCGTTCTGCAAGTACAGGTGAACTAGTAATAATGTCCACATATTTTCCTTTTAAAGCATGAATTACTGCTAGTATACTTATGATAGTTGATTTACCTTCACCAGTGCGGGTGTGGGTGTGGATCTTCTCTTCACCCACACCCCACACCACCCACACCCACACCAACACCCACACCCTAGATGCCATATTAGTACCCATGTCATATAGAACGGCCTGTAAAAGGTCGTAAACGGTTCGAAAACGGCGAAAAACGATTGTCGTTACGAGCCCTGCTTTTCGCCGTTTCACACTGTTTTTCATCATATAAACATAAGGGCCCTGAAAACATCATCAGACACTCTGATAAAATATAATCGATTGCTCACTGATTGTTAACAAAATTGACACTATTTTTCATTCTGATTGCTTTCACCATCTAATTCAATAGCAAGTATTTTAACTAAATAAATATGTTTATTTATTTTTATTTCGACCTATCTTAATCAGATATTCCATAGTGAGTATTTTATTTCATTAAGTTTACTTTCTTTTTATTTAGAAAATAAATTAATAAAATATCTAAAGGCAAGTATTTTATTTAACCTTTTGGAGACCGTAGGACATACGTTGTCCCATCTATTTTTCAGTAAAAAAAAATGTTTGTTCTACATTATACTATTAAAATCTTTAAGATAAATACGTCGCCCACCTGCTATCTCATGCAGATCTTTTCTCTCTTTCTTCGTGTAATAGAGATTCATCTCAGATGTTCTCCTTTCTTTCTGCTACTGTATACTGACCCATGATTTCTCCCTTTCATCTCTCGATGCATTATCATGAAATTTTTATTTGATCATTATGAGCCAAATACAACAGATTGATTGAAAAACCATTTTTCGATTGAAATAAAATTCTGTCCTCAAAGGGTTAACTTCACTTACTTCTCTTCAACGATTCTTGTAGGAAATGTGAATCTCTAGATGATAACGACCAAGAACGCGTGCCAAAAAAAAAATTAGCTTTTTTTTAAGAAAAGAAAGCATTCCAGAAAAACTGCAATGCGTTCCAAAATGGAACGGCCAAGAACGCATTCCACTTTTATAGCAAAGTGTTTTTTTTTTCTTTAAAAATATTTACTACGAAAGTAGAACGCGTTCTTTGAAGTTTTTTTGATAAATATTTTTCACTGGGTAAGACGTCGTTTCAGACGGTCTGAATGGTGCACGTGGTTATCAACTGTAAAGAAGCCATCAAAGTAGAAGGCAAATTTTCCTTGAATATGTTTCATTAAGAAGTCTTTATTTAATTATTCCAGTACTTTTTTTTTCACCATCAAATTCGAATCGAAATGTAATGATCAAATGATTAAAATGAATAAATATGAAAGACTAAACATCTTCAACTAGCGATTTTTCCTTAATAATATAAGTGACAAGTGAATCTATCATTAATGGTGCTCTTTCCAGAGCTTCTCATTTGAGAACATAAACTGAAACTAAAAAATTGGTTTACACAGTTAAGTAAAATTTCATATAATAACAAGCATCATAAATCATATTTTTATCTATTTTCAATTTCTTTACGATACTCGTATGTATTTTTCAATACTTTTGTAGTTTTAACAAATAAAAGTATTTTATTTTCCTTTTGTCATAATTTCTGAATATTTGTATGTCATCACTTATTTCATTGTTAGTATTATCTTAAGATTGTAATGTCTTGTCAGCTTTTAGAAAATATATTAATCTCGACTTAAATATTTTCTGAATATAAATGACGTTCATACATTCTTTTGACGTCGATCTTATTCTTATATGTTCTAGAATATATTATATTCAGGAAAATTTTTAAAGTCGACTTCAGTGCAAGAGAAAAAGTGCAACGTCAGTACTTCGCGGAAAAATTTAAAGGATAAGTAGTGAAACAACGTTTTCGTGCCTTGTTCTTATATCATTCTTACCGTATGGTTTTGATGCTTTTTGTATCATATTTATGACATGTTGATGATTTGACATTATTTTCATGGAGTGCACTTGATATAAAATTAATTACTTCTTGTAAAATTAAACGTCAGAAAAAAACACCAATGAGTGTGAAAAGCATGCAAAAAAAAGCATTCGTTTCACTATTAGAAAGTTCATTTCTAATTGATTTCTCCAAAGCATTTCCTGATATTCTAATTAATTTTAAAAATTTTGATCGAATCTGTTTTCTTTTTCATAGAGTTTATACCAATAAAGTAACTCATTTAAATTTATTTCAATAATGGAATATGGAATAGTTGGTTTTGTACTAAATTTAATTTCACTTATTCATGGTTCATTTGCAATTATGATTTCGGTTATTATCATCGGTATTATTATCTATCATCAATATCATAATCGTTTAAGACGAGAAGAGAAAATAACTCTTATTCTCTCTGCTAATATCTATTTCTATATGAATATCTATGTAGCGGTATTAGTTTCAGGCAATATTTATACATTATTAGGTGATATATACGAGAAAAATTTTGATTCATCATGGTGTGCATTTAGAGGATACCTTGTTCCTGTCTCATGTTGTGCTCTACTTCTTGCTTTCGCTATTCAGGTAATTATCAAAAAAATGTCTGTTATGATTTGCAAGGTTCAAAAAGCTTAGAGATAATTTTATTAGTAGAAAACATCAAAATGATCAATACATTATAAAACATGCATCAGTATAAAACTTCTTACGTTTTGATCATGTTGATAGTAGTCAAGATATATTTATTAGAATAAGCACAGAAGAATCTTCTATACGCTCTTTCTATTGTAATGAACTTCTAATGAAATATCAATTATTGATAAAAGAGAATTATGTAAAAACACCATAACAGATGCTGAATTTTCTCAAATAAAGTCTAACTCTCTGTGAGTTCAGATTATCATGATAAAAAAACCTTCTTTCCATAACTTTTTGTGAAATTTGTTTTTGTAAATAATTTTTGATATATGATATGTGGATATTCATTTTCATTCTTAACAGAAGTATATGACGAAAATAAATACAAATTACACCTTTGAAACATGTATACAATATAGAACATCCCAAACTATTGTATTCTAGTATTAGAATTTACGAAACGAACTAGATAGAATGATGGAACAAATATGTTTCTATAAAACGAGATGTTGTCCAGCTCTATACGTAGTTTTTGCTCTGAATTATGTATATTTTTATATGAAATAGCAAGAATAACTCTTGAGCATTCCATAAAATTTCTATCATTCTACGTTGTTTGCACAGAATTTACTCACAATAACTGATGCTAGAATACAACAATGTTGGACATTGTTTATTATATATATTAGCGTTCAATCTGGGATCCGAGATTGGATGAATATTAAGTCAGGACAATCTCGGATTGATCAGCTACAACACGTCCAATCTGAGATCCGTCTGAGAATTTTAAGCAAATCTCAGATTGACTTAGACCAATGTTTTTACGGATGAAAAAAGCTATAGCGAAATCATCTCCTTATGTTTAAGTTGATTAACTTTGTTTTTAGCCAACAAAAAGACGTCAATAAGATATTGAAAATTCGAAGAGAACTCATTTTATTAAGATCTATCTTCTCGATTTGTGATTGCTCATAAAAGTTCAGAATTTCTCCAAGGTATTTAAGAAGACAAACCAATGTTTGCACAACTGACTTTTTCTGAATTTTGAGAATACTAACACATGTCTTCCTTTTTATATCAATCTCAAATCGAAGATTTGAAGGTAGACAGAGCGAGAGCAAAGATGAGGATGGATGTACAAGTTCATTCTCTGAAGTTGAGATTTTCTTCAGTGCAATTGGGACGTGTTGAGTGTGTGGATGTAGCAGTGGACGAAGAGAACATCCTCATCCACACTCACCCTCTTCTAATATAAAAAGACTCAGAAAAAAATAGAAAATGATGTTGCTTGTTTGTGAAGTTAGAAGGACTTTTTTAGAGATGTTTAGTTTTTCGCTTTTCTTCCTTCTCAGGTTCGTTCTGGAAAAATATGTCTGCTACGAAATTTGTGGTTCAGACATTGCTCTCTCCAACAAAAAAGAGTTTGATTGGTTCAGAAGTCGGTAATATAGTCTAACAGAGTTTGAAATTTTTCCAAAGAGTTTTGCACTATTAATTAATTCAAAAAATTTTTATGAATTTTATATGACTTGTATCTCTGTGACTATAGAAGGTAGACAACTGAAATTCTAGTATAGAGTAGATTTAAATGTCTAGTATACATACTGTAAATATCAATCTATTCTAATGAAAAAGCTGCTAGCGCAATCCCTTGCGGGATTAAAAATGTGAAACACGATGTACCTGCTGTTGCCAATCTCATAAAAATAGTTCTTTTTTATGCATATTGGTGTACATTTCTTCATCGTGGCTTACTTTATATTATAGAGCTGAAACAGGATAATACCCCATATATGCTCCAATCATGTGTTAGTTATGTATTATCTCGGATACTTTCTTGAACTCTTCTTTCACAGTCTATGATGCCCCCTGGAGCTTATCTGTCACGGTCTGTGATGGTCTCTGGGGCTCTCTGTCACGATCTGTGATGATCTTCTGCGTTCTCTGTCACGGTCTGTGATGGATCTGGAGGTTCTCTGTCACGGTTTGTGATGGTCTCTAGAGTTCTCTGTCACGATTTGTGATGGTCTCTAGAGTTCTCTGTCACGGTTTGTGATGGGTCCGGAGGTTCTTTGTCGCGGTCTGTGATGGTCTCTGGGGTTCTCTGTCACGGTCTGTGACGGTCGTTGGGGTTCTCCGTCACGGTCTGTGATGATCTCTGAGATTCTCTGTGACGGTCTATGATGGTCTCTGGAGTTCTCTGTCACGGTCTGTGATGGATCTGGAGGTTCTCTGTCACGGTTTGTGATGGTCTCTGAAGCTCTCTGTCACGGTTTGTGATGGTCTCTGGGGTTCTCTGTCACGGTCTGTGGGGAAGGGGGGAGGGGAGTGGGTCCAAAATTTCTACCCTATACACTTCAACACTCCTTTCAGATCGAGTTTCACAAAAAATATACAAGAAAGGAATATTACTTGAAAAGAATCAAAACTTATTCGACACCCTTTGTAGATCATACAACACGCCTTCCCGTAATCTGTATCGTCTGTGAGTGAGAACACATTTTGTTTTTAAAATTTGTTTTTGTTTTGAAATTTTTTCAAAATTATCAATTTTGTAAGTCATATATCTCGGAGGCAGAACAACGAAATAAAATATTTGTTTTTACCAATCGATAGCTTATCTAGCTTTGATGTAAAAATTTCATTTAAGAAATTTCATGTTATTCATTAGAAAATAATACATTTTCTTTAATCAAAACTTGGAATTTTGTTATAACTCTAATTGATGCAAAAGTTTCGAAATTGATATCAATTTAAATGCATACATAAATATTATATGAAGTTTGAATAATTTTATAGGCTTTCTTTCGTCTTTGTCGTATTGTGTATGCAAATGGTAGATGGGTTCAATTTTTTTGGTTTTATGTCATTGCAATACCTGTTCAATTAGTAGGAGCTCTTATTGTTTTATGTCCTCTTTTGATCTGGCATGATGTTATATATTTACCTAATGAATATTATTGTTTTACTGCATTCACAAAAACTCGTGGTATTATTTGGACTCTACTTATGGGTTATGCATTACCTCTCTTACTTTTATCTCTGATATATCTTCGTATTACAATATTTATTCGTCAACAACCCCATAACCAAACATTGATGGTAAAGCAACGACAACAACGAGATTTGGCCGCTATTCAACGAATTTTTATTAATGTTGGTCTATTGGTTGTTCTTGGAATTCCTGGTGTAACTCTTATAATAATGTGCTTCATCACTGGCATTGAACATCCATTAAGCTATCGTATTACGTGGGTTGGACCCGAAATAGCTATGGCAATACTAAGTATACAAATGGTATTTATGACACCCCAATTGAAAAATCTTATTATAAGACGACGACGACGACAAAATCATGTGACTACCTTGAATGGTTCAGTTCCAATGAGGGCCATTGCCACTAATTAATGACGGAATTATCGATTACTATTGCAAGACTGAACTTCACATTTTGTTCATGAAACAATTTATTTATCTCAATCGAAAACTCTCTTGTTTATTTCTCAATAATTATAATACCTTATTGATGTATTTCTTTATTTTGTTTGAAATGAAATATAAACACTAAAGGCAAACAAAATCTTCTGATGAATTTTTGACAAAAAATGCATAACTATCTCTCCTTTGAATAATATATAGGTATTTCTTAGCTGAGAAATCTTATACAAATCTTAGATAATCGTTTTTTTAACTTAGAAAGGAGACTAATAACACTTTTAATGCAAAAAAAAACTCAATTGAATTGACGACAACCCAAGTGAGCCAAAAAAGACGTGCGAGGGGTGCGCCGAGCCCTCGACCCATCGGAAAATGGCAATCCAAGGAGTCGATTTGAAATTCCGATGGGTCCAAGGCTAGATGGTGAGTACCTTGATAGTTAGCAGAAGCATGAGATCGAAGTTTTCGTAATATGTATCGTGATCCTATCTGGCACACGAGGTCTAGGGTGGGTGTGTGGGTGTGGCATGTGGGCGTGGGTGTGGGTGTAGGGTGTGAGTGTGGGTGTGGGTGTGGGTGTGGGTGTGAGTGTGAGTGTTGGTGTAGTTCTTCTTTTAACCCACACCCACACCCGACAAAAACAGACAGGATTCGATCGGATTTTATGCAAATCCGATGTCAGATCCGACGTCTGAATCCGTTAGTTAGGATTCCGACAAAATTGATATAGGTTTCAGTCGAAATTATTTGGAACCGACAGGAGCCGATCGGGCGTGATTGACCTGGGTTATTCCAAATTTTCAGATCTCTAGTGCTAATTATAGGACAGATATAGAGATCCATATGACAGAGAAGATTATTTTCCATATCCTAAAATAAGAATAAGGAGGAGTTACATAAAAAGAATAAAAGAAAAATACATTGAACTATCAAAAGATTGACGAGAAAGAAATAATAATGATAGATTTTTATCTAATAAATTTGTAAAAACAACAATAAAAACTGCATGTTTGATCAATTATATACTGATGTTGATATTATATGGCAAGATGATGAAAATTCAAAACATAGTAGAATAACTGACAAATATAAGAAATCTTTGATCTAATTGACAAAATAAATAAACTACTGTCAATATGAAAATCTAATCAATTTCGACTTTTTTTTTTGTTTTCGATATCTCGAAAATAGTCAAATTAGATATTTCTCATTTATACTTTTTACGATTCGAAATTAGTTTAACTACGAAATTAGTCAAACAAGTTAGTTTTATGATTGGACTAAAAAAAAACCAATTTTTTCGATCAATTCTATTCTCAATATAAACAATCACTAGCAATGACATTTTTCTAGACCGATATAGACATGATCAATCTATCTAGCTTATTTCGTTCATAAATCGAAATATTTTAATTCGAATTTTTAAAAATAAGCAACAACTACTAATTTTTATTTGAAATTTTATCCAATTTGATCTGTTCAGTCGAGCTGAACTGAATGATTCAATGTGAAAATTGATTTCTTGTTTATTTTCAAACGTTTTAATAAAACACTTATGACTTGTGTATGTAATAAGGCAGATAAATTGCTTTTGTCTACATTAGACTAGAAAAATGTTTTATTTCTTTATTATTCCTATTGAAATAATAAAAGAACAATATTTCAATCACTTGTGTAAATTTTTATCTTTTATTGTAATTCTTAAACAAAATTGAAAGAAATTTGTGAATATATTTAACAAATCTGATGTATTTACATAATAGTTTTTAACAAATAAAAATAAATTCGAAAGATTATCTTCAAATTCTATATTACATACAAGTGAAAAAGTGTTTGATATAGATGAAAAATAACTTCTGTTATTACGAGTACATGACTGTTCAACAATAGTTTAATTAATAATTGTTTCGCGAATAAACTGTAGAAATTTTATTGACTTGCTTTTAAATTCTATTTATTGAAATGAATCTTATTTCAAACTGAATTCATTAAAATTTACACTGACACAAAGCTGGAAGTTGAATTTCTGTTGATTTCAAATTTAATCGGTTCACTCTTTATGTTATACGATGTTTAATGTTGATTCGATTTATTTTTTATTGATATTTATGTTAACTCTAAAATGATGTAGATGACAAATCTTGTCTCTTCCTTTCTTTCTTCACTGTTACACTTTCTTTTTCATTGTTCATTTATTAGTATGTCAAAGTCGATTAGAGAGTATAGTTTTAAATACTTTCCAAAATCCTAAACACATATCGAAAAAAGTAACTATTGATCAATATTTCTATTTTGTTTATTAATATATATCGTAAAAAGATCAATTAGAAGATTTTTCATACTAATTTCAAATTAAAACATAAACTTTTAGATCTTGTGTTTTTTTCTATGTATCAGATAAATAAACAAACTATTTCAAATGAAATATATCAAATTTCTTAAATATAGAAAATAAATCGAATTGATCAAGTAACTAGACTAGGATTAAAGAATATCTAATGAACATTTGTCTTCTCATTATGAACTATTCATCTCATAATACCGATTATAACGTGACCAGCAGATTTACCTTTGAAAGTGAAATATTTAGAAAGAAAATTTCTATTAACTGACTTCCTAAAAGTCTTTTAAGAAAAAAAAACGCTCTGAATGTGACTTTCGATTATATGTTAAAATACACAAAGCCATATAAAACATAATACTTACTCTTTTATTATTTAGTTCTAACATGAACACTGAGAAGAAGAAATAACTGAATTAAGATGAATTTGGAATCTCTTTTTCAACTATAGTTAGTGTATCATTTCCAAATTTTTCTACTCAATTATAAGAAAACACTTAGACGCTCGCGCACTGAAAGATTCTTCTTAATCATAACAACACAACATCACTAACAAAAATATATATATATGTGCTTTGATTAATTGTTTATGTTAAACAAAAACTAAAGAACTTAGTTTGTTACATTGGATTATCCCAGGTTTGTTCTCATACCATTGTCACTTCTATGATATTTTTTTTTTCGAACTGAAAAACAAATAGGAAATAATATGGCTCTTTTCATTAGTTCCATGAGAAAAAAGAAAGAAATGCATATAATCAACCATAACAAATGATCGAAAATCTACTCGAGATTTTCTTTTGATATTCAAAAGAATTCGTTACTGTAACCTCTTTGAATGATATCTGATGAGACAATTTATTTTCACGATATACAAAGAAATGAATTTTGGTATATAATTACTGATCATTTTGAAGTAGCGATCTTTTATATATAATCAATGATGTGATGGTCATGGAATGGGGTCATTCATTCTCAACCAATCGAATAAATAATTAAGAAAAAACTTTTATATTTAAAATGTCTTTTTATTACTATTTAGAAATTAGTAAATCAAAGTTTCATAATTAATTTTAGGAGATTTTTATACAACAAATGCTTGATCTATTTTTAAGTTAGAATATATAAATAATATTTCATTGACTATCAAGTCATTTTGAATATAAAAAGCACAAATCTTTTTGAAAATTAATCATATAATTACATATAAATACGATCACATCGTCAGTTATTAAAATTTTCGTAGTTGTTATCAAATGACATAGTTCTAAGGGATGAGAAACAACAAAATCATCGTAAAAAAAAATTTATTGCTTATGTTAGTTGATTATACTAATTATTCAATCAATGAAACATATGTTTCTGCGATGAACATTAAAATTTCTCATTTTAGATTAAATTTAATTGATATATTTATTCGACAAAACTTTTTATTTTTATCAACAGTCAAAATCCGACCGATGTCTAAAAAGATATGAATTACGTGTCAATACTTTGATCAATAAGAAATTCGATTAATTATAATATCTGTTTCATAGAAGTTTTTATTAAATTATATTTAATAAAGTGTTTAAATAAGATAAAGATTTTAAACTTTAAAAAATATTCAAGTCTCTATTTTAATAGAATCAATAAAGAATACATACGAATGATATGTATATGAAATAGTCAAAAATGAATAATCTAAATACAGATCTATCATTTGTATATGATTATTTGAACGAAGGACGAGCATATCGACGCGTATAAACATGATGCTGAATAAAACCATGTGAAGTAATCATTAGACGCGAATCACATTTCTCGATATAATTGAAAAGAGAATGCATCTCGGTGATCTCCTTAAAATTACCTATAGAATAAGAAGAACGCATATGTCCTTGCATATAAATACGTAAAACTAATATTTTCAGTAATGGACATCGATGACGTAGATAATGTGCAATTTCTCTAAATATGATGGTTTCAACATTTTCACGACATTGATTAGCGGTTAAATAGAATTGTAGAAGATTTGGAAAGAGTGAGAGAAGAAAATCGAATTGACCATTGTGGAAAAAAAAATTTTTAAGGCGACCAAGTCGAAGATATTTCATAGATGAAAAACAACGATTTATAAAAATAAATGGAGGAATAACATTATCACATGAGAAATCAAGATACACCAAAGAAGAACAAACCAATAAAATTCTTTCTAATTCATGACCATTTTGTTCTCGTATAGTTAATTGACGAAAATTTAGCTGCTGAATAGTCATTGATGATGGAAGAATGATTGGTTTGCATTGACCAAGATGACAGATTCTTAAACAAGGAAATTCACCATGAAATATGAGTTGTATTAGTTCAGGTGAAGTAGCTGGTAAAACTAACGATTGTAATCGAGAACAAATATCAGAACGAATGATATTTTCGATGTTATTCAAATAACGAGGATGCCACTCGTTATCCAATGTTGGATAAATTTCAAACAAACGATTACCACCGTTTATAGAATGCGATTGACACTTACAACGCATATGTGACCCATAAAACTTGACGAGAATTTTATTGAACGAGTAGAAGAAAGAAAGAACAGAAGGATCTAAATGTTCGTGTATTACAAGAACCAAGTTGGGTAATGATTTGAGAATTAAATTAAGACGATTATTTAATTGTGAGAATGACAAATGGATCTCACCAGCTGTAGAATAAACAAATATTTCCATCAAAACTTCTACGGGTAAATCTTCTAATCGAGTAATTATTGAATAATCCATCTCTCTCTCTGCAGTTCTTATATCGTTACAAAATAAACTGAACACTGAGGTTGCTTTTATAGTCCACAAAAACCATTGTGCTTTTATTCCATCCGAATTCACCAATTCGATCAAAGCGCTAACAATACGTCCAGTTACGATGGATGTAAACAAGCAATTTGTCTGCATAAATGCATTTAATCTCTATTTTTCATCATTGTGTACCCTATGTCAATGTGTTAAGTCTTTGTAGTATTGAAATTCATGCAACAATAAAAAAAGAAGACATGCTATAATCTTTGTCAAAGAAGACAAAGAAAAAGGTTGCATCGTATTCATTCAAACATGGTTATAGTGATCAATGCAATTGAGCTGACATTTCGCATACGGAATACTCATGAACATGATGTTCAACATCTCAGTTCGATCGTCTTGCCTTTGTACGCGAGACAAAAAAAATTCGATTGGAATTGAATGAAGAAACAAGGTATATAGTGAATATGCAAGAATGCAACTCGTAAAAAATAGCAAGAATATCGAAATATTTTATTGACATTGAAAAAGGCAGATACATTAAGAGATTTTCAAGCTAGATCACGTGAACTACGGAATATCCATGAGACCATCTATTACATTGGTCACATATCAGTTTTGCAATCTCTACCAAATTTCTACACCGAAGAGGCTAAACACCAAAAAAAGTACTAACTTCAATCGAATGAGCATTTCATATGGACAGCCATTTAGCAACGTATATATATTCTGTGATTAATTCTATTTCTAGATATAGAATCAATCAATTTCAAATATTCTTTCCACTTTTTCTTTGAAATATGTTTCAGTTTTCCTCACTGCCAAACTCTGGTTCTTATCTCTGAATTGAATTCAATTAAAATCGACTAATGACTTTTAATGAAATTCTCAGAAGAGAATACTTTATTCTTTCTAGTTACAGCACTATGAATTATGATATAATGTTATTGATTGAACAAACCAAACCCATGATCATTGTTTGTTTTCTCTCTTTCTTTTGCACATAGGGTGTGGGGTGGGTGTGGGTGTTGGTGTGGACGTGGGTGTGTGGGTGTGGGAATTGATGAAAAGGGCACCCACACCCACACCCAGCTTCTTCCACTACCTGTATATATATAGGTTGTATTGAAGTTACATCAGTCGATGAAATTATAACTTTGACGGACAAAATTGACGAGGTTAAAAGTTCGTCACATAATTAAATTCATTTTTTATTTTCAAAACATTTTTATTGCCTTGATAGGCGTAACATTAGCAAAATTTTCACAATGTATTTTGATCCAAGATCTTTTTCAACTTTGTACTGTAACTCGCTATTTTTACTTTAGCATAAAATTCATGACTAGAGATAAAGATAAAGGAAATGTCTAGCTGCAAGAAAACATCCTTTTTGAGACTACTTTCAATAGTAGAATTTCATATTCAACTGATGCATAGATAATACTGAAATCTATCATTAAAGTGTTCAGTTACACGAAGATTTTGTTGAACTTAGTGTGAATCTGATTCTATTCAACATTTAAATTGTCCTTACTATTATGAAGTATTGTCCAAATCAGACGCGATAGTATATTAGAGATCCTATTCATTTGTTACCGATTGAGAGTGCCATAAGAAAAGATTCATAATCACATAGACTATTATAAAAACAATGTTTGATTTTTCTGAATGGTTTATTCGTAAAAAAGCGTCAAAAACTGTTTTAAAAATGAAAATGAACTTAATTTTTAATATTTTTTTTAAACATCCTGAATTGATTAGTATTTATTCAATATTCAATTCAGTTGAAGTAACTTCGTCGATCGGTGTAAATTTGATACTGCATATACAAAATATCTTTTTTTTTCTTTCGCACTGCTGTCCGCAAGAATAGTATCCATGCAATTACTATTTATAAAATAAACCACTCACAATATTTAAAATATGTTCCAAATGTTTTTCTCTCATCAAACGACAGTATTGTATGACAACAATCTAAAGTCAGATATTACTCAAAAAATAACTAACGATATATCACAATGTAAAGAATGAAGATTTTTTTTTATTCAAAAAAGTTTCTCAAACAATTTTTTGTCTATACCAAATTACATTTATTTGTTGAATCAAAAGATTACACATTAGTAATTTAGGAATAGATATTGCTTTAAGAAACGATAATTCTATAGGGTATACGGTAATGGAGAAAAATATTATATATATATTTAAAGATCATTCAATAGCGTCATCTTTTCATACAAGAAATATTTCATTTTGAAAGAGTTTACTTATTTTGTCAGTATCTACTTAATAAAATGAAACTTGTATATCATATAATATTAATATTAAAAATTTTCCTCTAAATATTCTGATAGATTTCTGTCTGTATTATACCAAAAAAATGTTTTATATTCGTTATTTAACGACTATATAATATCAAATAGTTCTAGTACTATATTCATATACAAAGAAAGAAAGAAAGAAAGAAAGATAGTTCGTTTATATTTTCTTTTAGAAAATTTTTATCAATCGATTATTTTACTAATTCAACATTAACAATGTGGTTTGATGAAGATCAACAAACAAAATCAAATGATACAGTAATAGAAGTAGAAAATTCATCTGATGAAGAAACAGAAAAATGTACTTGTCATAAAGGATGTTCAACTCGATCTTGTTCTTGTTTTAAAAATGGTAATGGATGTAATTCATCATGTGGTTGTAATGGAACTTGTCGAAATATGTTCAATCATCTTGAATATTTTTTTGGTAATGATAAAAAATATTCTGCTCATCCGTGTTTTGCACAATGGCTTAAAAAAACTGTAAAAAATGCTGATGCACTTCAAATGATTGATCGAGAAAAATTACGTCAACGTATTATTAAATCTGAAAAGTAAATTGGTTTTTTTTTTCTTTTCTTCATTAAACTTTCATCATATAAATTCTTAGCTATCCAGAAATGTTTGCAGATGATGATAATTCAAAAGAATGGAAGAAAAAAAATGAAAATGAAAAATTAATTGATACTCAAAGTTTATTTCGAAATCTTATGTCAAATCAAGCAACAGATCTTT
>CAJNOL010004293.1:0-16318 GCA_905250125.1 Rotaria sordida | reverse complement strand
AATAGACTAGAGTAAATGCTCAAGTGGGCTGTAACACCACGTCTAAATGTTGATTTTTATGAACAAGATGGTCTTCAAAATAGTGATAGCTATGAAATACTAACACTTCCAGCTATTATTGAACAACATCAATTACCATGTCTTGTGCGACTTCTTAATGATGATATAAATCAACCCACTGATAATTATTGTCTTTTACTTTGTGAAACAAATGATCCATATTTAATTGTTTCAAATGAAACTGAACGATTTTCTATTCCAACTTCATTTGATGGTATGTTATCTTTCTTATCTCAATGATAATTCGAATCATTTTTAGTATAAAAATTGATATAGTTTAGAAAAATAAAAACCTGAAAACTGTAAATTACAAAGTGTTTGAGCATCAATAAAGAAACTCAATGTGTTTTGATCCTTTTCCAAACCTTTAAAAAGAATGACGTCTACAAATGAAAACTAGAGCATTTGAAAAACTTTTGTTGTTCGAATTATTTCAATTAGTGATCATCACTTTTTTCTTTAACGGTATGATAGATATGTCAGACGTAGTGAAAAAAAAACCCTTACCATATAAAGAATCAAATAAAATTTTATTTTGTCTTTAGGCCTCTTTGCTTCAGTTGAACGTGGTGTTACTCGTTATAATATTATTCAATCTGTTCGTTCTTTACAATCACATTTAAAAACTCCACCACCATCATCATCCGAATTTTCATATTTCACAACATTACAGCCACATATAGGATATAACAACGCAACTCTTCATCGTATACATCCAGGTACACTTCTTGAATCATGTTCTAGGCCAATTATATCAGCTCCTTCTCCATCACCTTCATCAACATCATCAAATCGTTTACGTACATTATTTGCTAATTTTCCACGCTCACTGAATAAACATCTATTACCTAATTATCAACAATCACGTTCAATTAAAAATCAATCATTATCAAATGATTATTTTGAAGTGAAATCTAATCATTACGATGAAAATTTTAATTTAAAATTAGATTCAAATGGTTCTTTTGTTCCTGTATATACACAATTATCATCAATAGATCCTTGTAATCAATCATTATCTCCATCGAATAGAATTCAAGGTTTAAATACCACTGGTTTATTAAGTCAATTAACTGATCAATATCCACTTATAGTCGAACTTATTGTAAGTCGCACATTAGAAGAAAATAGTCCAACAACAGCTGGATATCCATTCCGACGTATAACATTACATCGTCTTGCTGAAAATCATACACGTATTATTGCATTTGATATGAAAAACTATGCATTTATTGAAATCGATACAACAGATTCAATTGATATGTATGTTATTGAACATGATGATACATTATTTCAACGTTATCAAGCACAATTACGTTGGTGCCATAAACATTTATCAGCATTTCGTTCACAAATAAAAACAATTGTTCATTCATCAAATGGTACAGCTATGTTTGTTCAGGCAACACCATTTCATGGACAACAACTTCAACAATATCATCAACGTCGAAATTCATCATCAATCATATCTTCACCACTTGCTAAACATATGCCACAAACAATTTTTACATCACAAGAATCATTATCATCAAGTCGTTTACGTGCTCATACACCATTATCATCGAAATATTATACAACATCAAATCATTTGAAATATGCAGACAAACAACGACACAAAGGAAAAACAATTGGTTCGAGTGGAACAGCAAGAAAAGATGTACGATTTTATTTTAATGATACAACTATTCAAAAACATATTCGTGATGAACGAAAATTATTTAATAAAAAACATTCAACTTATGGAATGAATAGTACAGCAAATGATAGTATTGATGGAGATGAAGAAAATGACAGTTCATTTCAATGTACAGCTTTATAAAAGAAATTTTATACAATTCACTTCTTTTTATTTATTCTTTTGAGGAAAGAATAGTGAAAATAGCATCATGAATAATCGAGATTCTAAGTTGAAAATCAATAAAGACTAAAGCTAAAATAACTTGCCTATCTTTTTTAACTGTAAAAATCCTGTTATAACCCTCAACATTCATCCGCTTGAACATAACAAAGCATTGAGAATCTTCTACTATAGACATGAGAAGAATGTATTATAATTATATATCAGTCCATGTCTTTTTAGTTATTAGTTTTCCTTTATTCGTATTAATGAAGAAAAAATGTTTATATTATATTGAATTTGATCTAATCGATGATAAATCATGACATGTATATTTTGTCTATGCTAAAGAATATAAATAGTTTATGTACGTTGTCTCCCTTAAACAAAGAAAGAGAAGAAAATATATGAGGACTTTCATCGTTACGTATGGTATACATATCTATATACTGACCTAAATTGCATTAGTTTAGCAAAGAAAATGGAGCCGACACCGAGATCAGTTTGAAAAACTGTAAATCAAACTGTGCCCATCTCTAATCTGTATTACATACGTTGATAATAATTCATGATGAAGAGAACGTATGTGTGTATAACAGAGATGACCCTAGTGGCTGGAAGGCTACCACTACCGCGGTGATTTTCAAGAAACTCTTCGAAAATCTCTGTTACTCTTCTAAGTTAACACAGTTAGATTGAATCCATCAGATTCGTCTCGATTGTGATTGTTAGGCTCGTAGATAAAAACATCTCTCACGCCTCTGCGGCGTTCTGGTGGCAGTAGTCTCGCCATGGACATCTCTGATATCTAACAACCAATCAAATATAGTTTTTAATTAATTTTATGAAACTTAAAAGATGTAGGGCTTTATCTAAGTATCGAATACACATCCGTATGTCATCAATATAAGTGTTTCTAAAAAATTTGTTATTGCCGATAAAAAAAAGTTCGGTTGAAAATTTATCCTCTAAGCTTGTAACTTTCGGATTCTTCGATGTATTTCTTAATTATTTATTTTTCTAATTGTTGAAATTTTTGGATGCAATCAAAAATAAAAAATTTTTTGATAGAATTTTCAATTATTAATAATCCATTGTGTTCATCAGAAAAAATTCTCTCGGAGATATTTGAAAATCTTTTACTGAGTCCATTATTTTGATCTTCTGAACAAAATTCAGAATAGTAATGAAATTCATAGCTTTTTATGTCAACTAATAGCATGCATCAATGAATGAATGCTATCATCAGCAACACATCAAGTTCAAAAATCGAACTTTTGAGACTTTTTATTAATTATCTAAATTCATTCCTAACTTACAGATGGTTCTCGCGTCACCAACAAAAGCAACTTCAATTTTCCACGGCAGATTAATTGACAAACATTGGTTTCTTGCTTTTTTAAAACTTAGCAAGAAGTTATTTCTCGCAACGGTTAATGCTATAGAAAAGTGATGATGATTGGTGTGTCAGCTAGTAGTTCACGGATGAAAGAAGAGTGCACCTGCTGATTGAATATCAGGACAACTATTGACATTGTCAATAGCCATGAATATGATGGAGAATGCAAGCCACATAATACTCACGCTTGTCTATCAGTTAAGAAAAAAGAATACTTTTGGTAACTATCCAATAGTTTGTTAGATTTAATCTTCATGATGATAGAATTCCAGATGATCTCTATTTCTCTCTTCACCATGTTATATTCCTGTAGGTCTTCTTCTGATGAATTAATTAATAAAGTTGCAGTCTTTTTCTGACAATCAGACGAAAATATCATTCAAAATTTATTTATATCAAAGAAAGCAACATATGTAGGCCACTATATATGTGTGAAATGCTCAAATGTCAGACAAAAAACGATAGAATACGAATATTTTCGTAAAATCAACTTGCTGCTCCATTAGAGATCGTAAAAATATTTTCTCTTGTCTTCTTCACTCAGTTCTTCTTTGGTATAAAAGAAGTATCTCAGATGAATTTTAAGAGCTAAATGATACAAATGCATTTTTAAGAGAAGCAATTCTATAAAAACAAGTGACGTTAGTGTACAAATTTTTAATGGTACCTAGATCTCAGAAAGATGTTTAGCGTCATTTGATTCGACGAAACCCAGAACAAATCTAAGATAAATGTACGGTAATCAATATAGTCGACAATGCAGATGATGCATTTCGGGTTTATTGGATTCGTCTTATATTATCTAAACGTACTTTATATCTAAGCAAGAAAGTGAAGTTGTTGCACTATCGTCTCTATACGCTCATTGTTAAATGTCTCCATTTTTCCTTGACCTCCATATATTACAGCTTAATGTAGACTCCTTTTTTTTTCATTGGATTATATTGACACAATTTATTTTTTCTTTCCTCTCCAACGCGTATCAATATGTGTATATCAGACATTATGCTGTCAAACATTCTTACCAGTAGTATACACATCAGATGATTTGTTTTTTAAGTTTGTTTTTGCTACTGGTAGCAATCGATGGTACGCCAGTTCCTACGATATTAGATACTGATATTGGTACAGCCTATGATGATCATCTAGCGTTAGTATACATTCTGTCATGTCCAAATCGATTTGATTTAAAACTAATTGTTTGTTCAACAACGAATACAACAGCACGTGCACAAATTGTAGCAAAAACATTGAGCTTTTTTAAACGTTTCGATATTCCAATAGGTGTTGGTCGCACTTCTTAAGATACATATGGCATATTTCAATATCGATGGGCAAAAGATTATTCATTAGAACAGTTTCAGAGCGATGGCGGAACTGTATTTTTCAATGGTGAACAGGCATTGGCCGATGAAATGAAAAAAGCATCGACAAATCACTTATATTATTATATTCACATCGGACCAGCGACATCGTTGGCCAATGTACTTGAAAAATATCGATCATTATCGATGAATATTCGATTATTTGCTATGGCTGGTAGTTTATATTATGGATATGAAAATTCGGCTACACCATCTAAAGAATATAATATTGAACATGATATTCGATCAGCACAAACCATGTTTGCATCAAATTGGACCTATTTTAGTTTAGCGCCATTGGATTGCACGAACTTTATGCAATTTAACGGTCTTCTCTGGAAGAAATTTTTATCCTATCGAAGTAGATCACGTACAGTCAATATGATCATCGAGAGTTACACAATATGGTATAATGATGGTGGAAGCAATATGAGTGCCATTCAACCCTTCAATCCTGAATTTGGTACACCAGAAATGCATGATATTTTAGCTGTCTATTTAGCTAGTAGTTACACATCTGTCGCTCCGACTATATCAACTTTTCTACCTATAGTCGTGACAAATGATGGTTATACATTCGAAAATCAAACAATCAAGAAGACTATCAATACTTGTTTGAAATATCAAACATTGAATCCATACGACGCAACAGCTCAGATTGGTTGGAAAGTATTCGAATCGATCATACAGAGCGATGTAGATATGAAAGCTCAAGGTCATCATTTCTCTATATGTCGGCTATCATGGATTATTTTATCAATTTGCATGTCGTTATATATCTGTCATTATCAATAAAAGTGTGAGTGTGCTGCGAGTGATATTGTTAGAATGAGTTTGAAGATGGAGCGAGCAAATACCTTCATCCCACGCTTCTACCATACTCTCACAACTACAACCTTCAAGTATCTATATAGATCAGATGAATGTTGAAGGTTGAAATAAATACGAATCGAGTGCACAAAGTTGACATCTTTGATGCAATGATCGTCACAGGTTTTAGAAAATGATCCATTTTATTTGATTTAGTTATACTAGTTTTTCAGCACGCCGAAGAAAATCACGACATGTGGAATCTATTACCAGTGAATAAGGTCTGCTTAAAAATCGTACACTACAAAATGTAGTCTTATTTGGTTGTGAATTGAATTAAGAAATATCTATTGATTCTTTTGTTGGTTACTTTTGTTTAGGTGTGAGTGAAGAAAAGATAGACACTCACACCCTCAAGATTTCAAACCAAAAAAGACTGAATGAGAAGGCTATGAAAAATCTTATTGAAAATGTTGCATTCATTGTTGATATATGATAACAGGTTTGCCTACAATAGTAGTACATCTAAGGGTTTTCAGAGTATTGACTCCAAGATTCCATAGGACTCTTAAAGATTCTTGATGAACTGAATCTCAATGAGAATGTTCGGATTTTTATCGCTTCAACGGATATAACTGTGTCTATACATTTGACCATTTGTTTGAAAAGTTGCATCGTATATTCATAGAATTTAGTCCAATACTGGTGGACTTCCTGCAAATAATGTAAAAGCCACTATTGAAGTTCGAGGCACCGATCTAAGTCATCTCAATTTTACGCTTGTAATAGTATCAATATCTATAGTTTCAATTTTAAATCTTTTATAAGACATATTAAGTTTATGCGTAAGATCTGAAGTTCAAGTGATATACGTCATTGAAGTTTCTGTAAATTTGAAAGAAAACTCTTAGAGATGTCATGCCATTCTCGGCTGTCTTTGCTTTAGAAGATTTACTATTTCATGGTGTATCATCCACATAAAATGTTTGGTCAAACTTCTTAGCAAGTTTATGAATTGTTTGTCCATTTGGTCTTGCTATATCGTGAAATTCATTCGGGAAAGCTATATGTGCCATTTAAAATATTTTTCATAATGTCTACCATTGTTTTAGAAAACAAATCTTCTTTTCTTCAGTTACAAGTTCCATTGTCTTTATCTCAAATAAAAATAAAGAAAACAAAAGAGAAAGATGTCAAATACTATTAACAAAATACATATTAGACGTACTAAGTTCATCGGTAAATTTTCAACTGGTTTTCTTACTCTGCTAACGTTGATTACGTATACATTTGATCCGAAATAGAAGAAAATACGAGACAAAAAGATGAATATCAGAAACAGATCACCATATTAGAGTGACATTAGAAAAAAAGAGAACACATAAAAAAGACGAAAATGAGAAGATGTACTATCGAACTAACACTGAGACAGTATATGAAGCAGTCAAAAGTTTCATTGAATTAAAAGAATTTTATTTTGAAAAGCTGACTTTTAAGTAGTCCTGTATTTTTCGCATGCATCCATCCATATTTCCTACATTTCTTCATGGATATACGTTTAGGTGCGAAAAAATGTCGTGAAACATGCATTTGTCAATTGAGAAAGACATGACATTGGGAGGGTATCAGAAAAAAAAATCTGTTTCACAGATCTTACATATACCTCTTCACTTGGAGCAATATTACAAATCCGTGTTGCAGATGAATATATTCAATATCATTCTTCTCGTCAATCACCGTGCTTTTTCAAAACTCTGTTTTATTTGAATATTTGTAACTCCAATAACATGTATTGATATCTTATACGTATATGTATGATATAGACGACTTATCTATAACAAGACAGTGAGCAAAACAATGCAGTAAGGAGCTCGATAAACAATTATTCCTTTCATTTAAAATTCTTTTAGATAAGAATCCCATTATACCAGTCTGTTTTTATTTTAATCAAGTAAAATATGCGTGACATGCATCCATTTGATTCCATCAGACATTTTTTTGAGCAGAGAACAGACGAACTTTTCGATTAGAATTATCACATTGCAGGCGAAACAAGAAACATCCTAAGTGCAACCACTTTTTCTCAAGCTGATTTGAACACATAGGTTTTTAAGATGGATAATTATTCTGTATGAAGCATTCTTTATCATGTTATATGTCTAGGAGAGAGGAACTCTATCTATGCAATACATATGCAATCGATGTAAAGAAGATAAAAGGAGATAATAGATACGATAAATATGCCTAGGAATACACTTACACACTAGTGGAAGAGCTATTGTTTGCTGCACTGCCTATTTATCTTGAGGGTATGAACATTAGATGAAAAATATCATTTTTGAAAAATGGATTTTTTTCTATCGAGTCCATTTTATTTTTGTTCTTTCGAATATACATGATTTAATATCATATTACTCTTTCTCGTCTATCCTTTCTTTAACAAGAGTAAGATATCTATATTCAACAATAACCTATCTATCTAATAGGTTAATCTTTTATTATAATATATCACAAAATATCGGATAAAATACCCAATCGGCCTACTAGAATTTTTTTTTCCAATCAATTTCCATTATATATAGAATCAAAGTGCACATTGAATGCTAATTATATTTAATATTCTTATTCTTTTCAACATTGAACATACTGGTCATCATCAAATATGTTCGACGATATAAATGACTTTAAACCAAGAAATACAACATTGAAGACAATGATTTCGTCAGAAAGATATTCAATTCATCAAATTATCTCTTATATAAATGGTTGCTTATATTGTTTTCAATACACTTCATGAAGTTATTACACATAATCAAATTAAAAATGCTGAACAACAAACCATTGAAGAATTTTTGGGTGAAATATATTTAAATCGTCATTACGTCTATACAGAAGTAAATTTCTCTTTTTTTCTCTCGTTCAAAAACAAGTTAGAATATGATGTATTTTTTTTTCTTTTGTATTAAGATTACTTTCTTTTTATATACATTGGCATCTGTAACATTTCGACAAGCATGTATTTTATTTTGGAAACAATGATTAAAATGTCTGTTACATTTAATGTTTTTTTTCGATCTAATCATCAAGCTGTTATTTAACTTGCTTAATTTTTTGTAAAATATCATAATAATCAACAAATTGTGTTCCTAATATAATTCATGAAATCTTTTTTTTCTCAAATTCGAAGTCGACTTTAACACGTAGATGAATATTGTACATTTGCTTTATCAGTGTTTTTATTTGATGTGGCTCAATACAATTATTTACATAATTATTTGTGTTGTGCAACGTGATACGATTGTTGTATTTTACACATTTATCAAAATATAAAAAAAGTTCTTGTGGATAAGTATTGTGACCTAAATGGATATGATATATGGATGTACCAATTCCTAGAACATGATGTCAAAGATAACATCATTTTTCTTATTGTAGTTTCTGTGAATTTTTTATATCAACCATCATCAGTTTCTTTTTCGCTCTATCGAAAGTTGTAGTCGAAATTTATGAATTATAAAACAAAGATTTCGGAATTGGTAGGAAATTTGCATCATGTAGTTTTTATTGACCAATTCCAACTGATTTTGAGATCTGTGTTTTGCATTAGGCAAAATCTAAGTATCGTTTCGAAAAGAGCGTTCAAAATGGATTACAACTGATATGAAGAATCGCTAGAGATCTGATAATTCTCAATACTGAGCATCTGTTTTTGTAAGTAGGAATAAATCAATTCCTTGAATTTCGAATCGAAGTTTAGAATATTTCGAGTATTGAGAATTATCAAACTCTTAGCAGTTCTTTATGCCAGTTGTGATCAATTTTGAAACGATCTTTCCGAAACTATTCTTAAGTTTTGTCTAATGCAAAACACATGTCTCAAAATCAGTTGGAGCTGACCAAAAAGCACTAAAAAAACTGCAAATTTTTAACCGATTCTAAAACTTTTGTTTTGTATTTAATGAATTTCGACTGCAGCTTTGGATAATGCAAAACAAACTGATCATGATTGACATAAACAATTCTCAGGAACTACATTCTTAATAAGGAAAAAAGATGTCATCTTAGACATCATGTTTTAGGAGTTGGTGCATCGCTAATTTGATAATTATTCAAATGTCAATCATAACGGATGATTGGAAAGCTTTTAGACAAGATATTTATTCGCTTTTAACCCGCTAGAAAGTACTTCCGACAAGTCAAAGCTCAAGGGTTAGGATGCTCTTTTTATATATGGGCCTAAAAATTGTGTTCAAGAGTAATAAAATTACCGTTGAAAAGCCCAAAAACATTAGTTTGAACGGAAAATTTGTAATTACACTATTGTAATTCGAAAGCTAAAAAGTTGATATCTTTATTTATACATCAACTTGTGCATCAGAAGCTATCCTACAAAATGCATTACTTGAAATTCTTTTTGACTTTCCACAAGGCACTTCAATTTTCATTTTTTCCTAAATACCGATTTTCAAAAAAAATCTACAACCGTTTTACCTTGAAAGAAGCTCTGGATAAAAATGCTTGTAATCTGTTACAACTTAGTTCAATATAACATTTTGTAGAAAAATTTCCGCTCTACAAAACGACCGACTCCAACAATTTTTAGCACGTTCGAAAAGGAACTTATAGAGTAAACAAAAACCTATTAGCTGACTATAAAAAAAAATAATTTTTGTCGACTTTTCAAAGAGAATTTCCTACTGTAGAACAAAATTTATAAACTCATATTTGAAAAAAGCATTCTAACTTATAACTTTTGACTTATTGAAAATACTTTCTAACAGGTCAAAAGTGAACAAACATCTTGTCTAAAAACTTTTCGATCATCCATTAGAATAATATTTTGTTCTTAAACAAATAAAGAATGATTCTAGTAGACTAAATGAATATCAATAAGAGTTTACATTTGCTTACTTTCTACGATGATATCAAATAAGCTTTCTTAAGTATTTCATTGTTTTTCAACTAAAATTATGTGCACCCATCCATAAAAACAATAAATATCAATTTCAAAAACGTACTAGCATGTCTCTTTGACTTTTGTTTTTGTTTTTTCTTTTTTTTTTGACGTAAAAAAGTGCACAATAAAACTAAAGTTTTGTATTTGATTTGTTCATCTCTAGATTAAAAAACAAAAGATTCATCTTATTTGATCCACTATTCGTTTAGTTGATCAATTAAAATCATTTACATGCATTTCAAAACACAAATATTCTTTTCACATGTTTCTATTACATGAAAAAAAAAATGTTGTTTCATTTTATTTATTCTTTTCACCGATTATGTTCATACATGTTTACTCTCCAAATAATCGCATTTTTAGTTAAATGTGTCTATGTTCATTTGTCAACGAACACCGGTAGTCACACGTCTATGTCAATGTACATTTGTTCCTCATGATGGATAGACAGACGACTTGACTGTCATCATCATTGTGGATCAATAGTGTTATAAGACGATCAACACGATTGAGCAAAAAATATTAAAACAGAAAATCTCTTTTTTTTTCTCGTCTAATGTATTTTCACACATTAAATAGAGAAAGATAGTAGACGTGTTGTTGATTCAGTAAAATGACACAAAAAATATTCCCAGTTCTCTGATCTTAGCGGTAGCATCATGTTTTTTTTTGTTCGATTTCCTCTTGAAAATAAAATATCAATGTAAAATCTTACCATATTAAAAAAAAATCTTAATAACTTATTTTGTGAATATCTTGATATGAACAACAAATAAAAGTGTGATATTGTTTATTAAACTTGATTAAATCAACTAAATTTTTGTCTCTTATGCATTTCTCATATAGTCATATCATAAATAAGATTAGCTCTCACTTTTTCGATTGATTTATTTTCTGATGAATTTTATGGAAGGGCATTTAAAATAAGCAGATGATAGTATATTCCATATCATTGCATTCATTTATACCAAATTTCAAGACGAAAAAAAAAAGAGGAGGAGTTTTGTGCTTGCTTTCTTTCTCTTTCAGTTGACTGCGTTAAACAAACCATAGAATATGATAGACAGTTTGATTAGAGCAACATTATCATTTATTAATCATTGAATGATAATAACAAAATCCGATATATTCCACCTTCATTTAACTTAAGGCTATTTTGTCCATTTTCAACGATTAGTTCTAATAACAACAAATATATATATATATGTATGTCCTTATCAAATACAAATCAAGCAAAGATGATGACGCAATAATAGTCATTGATCAAAATAGACAAATTCTTTATAAAACATATTGAAATAACTCTAGTGAATCGTTGATGATGATTCAACTATAGATGATGAGGACAAACATAAAATGACTTATCACGAACAGTCCTTTTTAACTTGATGCGACAAGCACAACATAGTAAAATTTTCTCATATTCGATTTCCGTTTTTAGATGTCGGCATCTGCTTATTGTTATTTTGTGAATTCATCAAACGAATCTATGCACGTGTCTTTCTCTTGTATGTGTTAATCATGTTCTCTATTTAAGCTCATCATTTGATAAATATCGAAAGCAAAAAACAAGAAAAAACAAAAGTTGAATTGAACTACATGTTTAAATATTTTATGAGAATGACAAACGTCTGTTGTGTTCAGTTGACCTTGCATCAATCTATCGATTGAATAATTAGTATGTATTGTTCATCAATGTACAATATTGTTGAAGTCGTCTGTCAATCAGCCGTGATGCAAGAGCAATTTAGTATATATTTGCCGCTCGCATACGCACCTTTATTTTTTTCTACAAAAGTCTAACACGTGCCATTATCATTGCTTTCTCTTTATTCATTGAAGCGAATTTTTAATAGGGCATTATTTACACTTGAACGTTAAGGTATTTCCTCCATCTTCTTTTTCTTTATATGAAACAACAAAGGAGAATACCTATTATTTCTTTTCTACAGATCAAACGTCTTTTTTCTCAAGAAGCAAATCATCATCATCATCATCATTATATAGGACAAACAGCTAGCCTAATTAGCTCTGCCATCTACTCATGTGGTCAAAAATAAATCACCTGTATTATCGCGTGTGCATGAAACTAATATTTGATGGGCAGGGCAGTTCTCATATTGACATGATATCGATAATAATGATCGATATTAATGTTGATTATGCAATTGAAAAAGAAACGAAAGACGATTAACTCATATGTACACATGTGTATGTGTGTGAGTATATATACTTATTACGATTGGATGATAAATAAATATACATGTTCATAGATGGGAAAGAGAAAGTTAATTAAATCAATGCCAACAATTTTTTAAGAATAATTCAGAATACTTCACAATAAATTTGAATACAAAATTTTTTTTTTGTTTTAGCATTACTGCTAAGCTTAAATTTAAATAATAATATACATGTATTATTAGTTATTCTATTTGTAAAACTTCCTTGAATTCGTTTTTGTGATATGACGTCAATCAAGTCAAAAAAAAGAACTAGAAGATGTTATTGACATTCAACACGCAAGTAGAAAAAGCTTCTTGACGAGCACCGGATATGTCTCTCATTACGTATGCAGTTTGAAGACGTCACTCTTCCACCTACGTTGTCATTCTTGTTAATTTACATTTGCTTTCTATATCTTCATTTTAATATTGACAAAATGTTTTTTTTCTTCTTTTTCCTACCAGTCTCTTCTCATCTCACCAATCTGTTATTTTTTATATTGAATTGTTACGTTAGATTTTACACACCTGATAGCATAAAATATACTATACTTTGTTCGTCACATCGATCTCTAATGGACTGCGCAGCAGCAATGTAATTCGCCCTATGCCGGAAGTCAATTTTCTCTGCGTACACATGCACACAGACTTTTGTCTATGTTTCCAAACACACAGATGCCAGAGGATAGATAGTAGTTAGAGAAAGGCAAGAAAAAAAAGTCTAAAAAGCAGTGCAGCCAGTTAGTCTACAGGAAATAACTACTGATGCTTGAACTTTATATAGTAAAGAAGAGACAACATAAGCATAGAATAAAAAATAGCAAACGAAGAAAAAAAAAGAGACGGCTACTTCCGTTGTCGTTCAAAGAAATGAACAAAAGACGATAGTCTGTACGAGATCAAATTTAATTTTGAATTAATGAAGAACTTATAGAATATATTTAAGCCAAAAAAAATATTCTCACGTTGAACCTTGTCATTTGTCATTTTCAAGTAAATGTTACACCCACCCAATCATTCCTTTTTTTTTCTCTTCTCCTTACACATTAGTTTGATGTTCAACGAGAAAAGAATGAGCACACGAACACGTAGATAGGCTCATCGTAATAGAAGAAAAGTCATTATGATTGGTGGAAAATTTTCATTGGACGCGCGGGTATACAGAAAGGCACAAATGCATACATTGATGAAATGATTTTTTTTTTATGAAAAAAAAAAGAGAAAAAGAGAGACGGAAAAGCCTCAGTTCCTGCTTCCTTCTGCTCCTCATTCGTCATTGCTACTTGAACGTTGTCGTCAACTTCCACGAAGAAATCTAACGGCAGCGACAACGGAGATTCAATCTCTCTTAATCGTCCATTGCATTTCCGTAAAAAGTCCTTTTCTCTGTCGGTCGTCGACACAATTTCAAGGAAGTCCGGGACTTAAAGGCGTCCTTTTTCCTCGTCCGTCCCACAACTACATATACACATATACATAACAAAATCGACACATCATGCTTACTGGTAAGCGAGTCGTTCTATCCAAGGAAGCCGAGATTTCCGTCCGCCTTCAGCTCGGTCCATGCGTTTATATATACGCACGAGCAGGAATCGAAGTTTTTCCGTTTTGAAAAAAGAAGAAAAAAAAAGAAGAAGAAAAATATATGAGAACATTGATTCGTCTCATTCTAGTTATTACAAACTAATATCGTTGATAGATATTTTCGAGTCGAGTTGAACAAGAAAAAAAAAAGAAACGATGATACAAGAAGTTGAGTACATCCGTTGAAAAAAAATAGAAAGAAAGAAAGAAAAAGAGAGAAATATTCATTTTAATAGAACATTTTCAATAATTTTATATTGTAGAACCATCAAAGCATGCATGGACATCTTTGGGTATTGGCGGCACAATATCGAACATTTCCGATAGTTGTAAGTTATTTTTTTCTTTTTTTTTTTTTACTGTGTTAGAAATATAAAGAAAGAATAACAATTGAGGAACAAAAAAAAGTATTTAGCTTTACTTTTTAGCTTATTTCAAGTGTCGATAAAGATTAGAGAAACACTTGAAAGATTTGTGCAAATAATTAAGTATAATAAACATTTATTTTTTGACGACTGTATGTTTTTTTTGTGGTAAAAAAAAACAGACTAATGATGAATTTAAGAAAATGAAACTTTTTTTGCAATTAGATTTTCATTAAACTATTGTTCATTTGATTGAAAGAATAAAGAGGAAATGTCCTTCATCGTTCTTTATTTTATTTTATTTTTTTTGACTTTCAATTATCAATCATTTGTTCTTTGATTAGTTACTTTAACGAAATAATCAAATCGATTATCAATCAAAAAATTGATTGTTCTAGTAGTTCATCATGTTTATTTAATTGTAGTTGGCTATCACACAACGACAACTCCCTCGTCTACATCATCATCAACTTCATCAACAAATGCTGGCGGTGGTGGTTCGAGACTTAAACATGAATATGAAAATGGATCAGGACGTGGAAATACCACGAATGATTCGAATTCAAATACAGGCCAACAACAACAGTCATCATCTTGGTCATCGTTGGTTAAATCTGAATCACCACATGGATTGAGAGGTAAACGAACAAATAAAATTTTTATCTTAAATTTTTTTTTTTTTTTAGATCCTTATTCAACATTTGCGAGTCAATCATTTTTTCCTCATAATGGACATCGATTTGGTAGTGGAGCAGCTGGTATATATATATATATATTCACATACAAAAAAAAATTCTAAATTTAATTTATTATATTTTGTTTTTTTTTTGCTAGGTACAGGTCAAATACAATTATGGCAATTTTTACTTGAATTATTAGCTGATGCAAGTGCAAATTCAAATATTATTGCATGGGAAGGTTCTAATGGTGAATTTAAATTAATTGATCCAGATGAAGTTGCACGTCGTTGGGGTGAACGTAAATCAAAACCAAATATGAATTATGATAAATTATCTCGTGCATTACGTTATTATTATGATAAAAATATAATGACAAAAGTTCATGGTAAACGTTATGCATATAAATTTGATTTTAATGGTTTACATCAATTAAATCAACCACAATTATCAGAATCACCATATACAAAATATCAACAAGAAATGATGCGTTCATCACATGCACATGCTGCTTATTTCAAATGGAGTGCCTTAAGTTCAGCAGCAGCAGCAACAACATCAGCTGTTCATATGCCACATCATCATCATCATCCAACAACAGCGGCTGCATCAACAGCTTATACAAATTATTGGAATCATTCAAGTACATATGACTATGCAGCTAATTTTCCTACACCTAATCCATATCTTCCATCAACTTATTGGGTTAGTCCAACAGCAAGTACAACATCAAATGGAACAGGAGGACTATCAGCTACAAGCACAGCATCTAATGGTCTCTCACCATCATTACCTTATTAATATAAACGAAAAGAGAAAAAAAATCAAAACAAAACATCTTATTGTTCTGTTGTATACTATTTCTTTTTCTTTTACTTTTTTCTTTTTTGAGTGAATTAAAAAATCACACACTATTATTAGCATATTGTCTTGATGATAACATAAGGCACCTGGAAACAAAACATCTGCATGAATATGTGACAATAACTGTCTACGTAGTAGAATTCACTTAGCATGAATAATGATCTATTATATATATATAT
>CAJNOL010004292.1:0-16319 GCA_905250125.1 Rotaria sordida | reverse complement strand
GGTCAAAATCTCTAATAAAAATTGATTAATTGATAATGTGCTTAGTAGAATATATAATCAGAATTTTTTTTTTTTGCTTTGGGAAAATACTTCGGATTTTCTAAGAACATATATAAAGTACACAAGCTGTTTCAAAAAACTAAAAACTATATCTGTCATCAGTTTTCATATCTGTCGCTTGATTGAAACGAATGTGAGTTCAGCAGCAAATAGGATCAGTCTTGAGATTGGTTCTCGTTAATCTCCCATACCATTTAAAGTTACAATTATTGTAATGAATTCTTCGAATGATAACATCCAAGTACTTAAAAAAAAATTGGATATGACATGAGTTTTGGGGATTTTTGGTCAAAAACATGAAAAAGAAGACATTTCTGATGATAAAAACGACTGTATCTTTGATGTTTTTCAATTTAACGACCAAAAATTAACATTTTCATTGAAAAAATTTTATGAGTTTGATTTTTAATCAAAGTCATGTCACCATTTTTATAAAATCTATTCATTTTTATCAATGATATTGAAATATATCGAAGATAATGTTAGTGTTATCGATTTAATAGAATTTTCTCAATTTCCAAAGTCTGTGAGCAAACACAAGTCAGCTAAAGCAGCGTTTAGAACTTTTTTGAATTTTGCTGTGATATAATTATAAATTTCGCTAATTGATTCCATGGCAAATAGCAGATGTAGAAGAATGATTACATGATTTTTCATTGTGATTCATTCAGACTTACTGATGATATATTTTCTATGATCTCAAAGTAAAGTCAAAGATTCAGATAGATCTGATAGGTCAAAAATAGATTTGAAGGTCTCGCATTCTCAAATCACAATGCACAAGTTGATCCATTTTTCTTGGCTATGCTCTCATTACACTTACTGATAGTTTGATATATTCTCTTTTAAGTTAGGCTTATCTGTGTAGCTTACGTAGTACTCTTACATAACTAGCTTGAAAATACAATAGACATAGGTAAATCCAGAAAAGCGATTTGTTTATTCTACTCGATATGAGTCGCGATAGCATGCAACTTTGTTCATGTGAGCATTTTTTAAAGACTAATTATAAATTTGACTTATATTTAAAACCAGCACATTACAATCATAAAAACTAATAAAGTCCACTGGTGTTATAAACTTGGTTGGATCAACCGATAAATATGAAAAGTGTGAACATATTGAATTCGGAATTTTTCTATACAATTTTGTTAGTTCTTATTTATTCTTAGAACATTTTAAGCACGTACTCGGTGTAACAGAATGACTTTACTTGCACTAGATAGCATAACAGCAATTAATCTTTCATATGATCGCTATAATTTTCTTTTCTTTTTTCACAGGTAGTTCTCACTAAGTTTTTCTAAGAAAAGCCGTAGATCATGATGTATTTTAGGAAATGTCATCCTATAATATGAATTATATCATTACATTTCAAGTTAAGATAGACTCAGTTCACAAAGACTATCGGAGCTACGAAATAATTAATTGTCGCATTTTTCAATATTCTAATAGTAAAGTATTGAATAAAAATTATGCTTGAAACTTCACATTGAGACGTAAAGCTGCCGCTCATAATGACTTGTAATTAATTTTAGACGAAGCTATTATTACACACCTTAATCGTAGAATGTAACAAAAATGCGAAAAGCAATCCATTTGAGAAAAGCATTGATTCCTCTGTTGATGTCAGCTTGTGTTAGTTTGAGACATGATGAAAGCCATATAAATAAGATGAGACATCTCATGTTGCACAAAATTATGAACACATCTTCTGGACAAACAATACTCTGTATAAGTTGAATAGAGAAAAAAATGGTAACTAATACACGGAGAGAAATTGAATCATTTGGCAACGCATATACTCTAGTACAAAAATCATAAATTAATTGATTTTTTTCAGTTATTTCACTGATCTGAAATAACTTTGTGAAACTTCTATGTCGAAGTTATAACTTTCTCAAACTCCGATATAGATATTGTAACTTCAATGAAAATATTTGACTACGTTTCTATATCGAATTAAAACTGTTTCATTTCTTTCTTTAGTGGCATACAGAACAATGAGAGAACTTTCTTGAATGGCATTGCTTCTTAGTGAAATTCGATTACTACTTTCGTCGACATATGAATATTCATGTTGAACACTGCCTGATATTTTTCTCTAATGGTAGCGATTTATTTTGCATTGTATATTAATCACTAGATCTGAGCGAGTTCTATCGAATGATATCGATATATTCATATGAAAAAATGAGAGTACATATTGATCACAATATTTTTGATTGTTTTGTTCCATTTCTCCATATTTATACTGGCCTCACATACTTCTTATTTTCACAAATTTGAATACAATATCATTTGTTTTGTCAACGAATATAATTTTCATTTTCAACCTTTTCCATATCAACAATAAATTTCATGAATTCTTAGAAATATATAAAGAGCAAAATGTTCGTGTTCCTATTTCGTTCGTAAAAAAACGTTTTACAACGAAAATTATTCTAGAAAGAGGAAACTCATCACATTTAAACACAAACTGTTACCCAATTTTGATTGATGCTGTTAGAAATATTGAATTTTACCCTTAAGATTTAGACTATTTTTACATTCATGAATAACAATCAGTCCCATACTTTTCTTGACCGCTTACGTATAGCACCTAATGCAAACGAGACACAAATTGTATGAATTGAGAGAAAAGTCAACGTTTTATTAACAAATATTAGCAAAAAAAAATGGACTAAGAAATCAGTTTAGCAATGATGCAGATAAACTTTAATGAAACCAGCTTAACCTACGAATCTAGCGAATATAAAGAATTCGATATTCAACAGTGAACAAAAATCACAATGAACAAACGAATAACGAAATACCGAAAAAAATGTTGTACCCTTCAAAGAAAAACAAAAAGACTTTCAGTTCTAAAGTAAATAAGAGTAAACGGAGATACTAGTCAAAAAACCTTCAAATCATTAGAAATGCAGTGCTATTTCAGTCAGCATGGCCGCATTCGTCAACGTTTTCACTGAGAGGAAAGATATATGAAACAAAAAACACACTGACACGCAGAATAATCCATAATCTAAAGAACAAAGCGCAAATTCAAAATATTCGAAGTTTCCGATTACTGGATCCACATTTACAAAGCTATGAAAAAAAACCGCCTTTCCGTGCTTTTCGCCGGTTACTGTCAGAATATTTAAATACAGCAAACGATGTAGACATCGCACAAAAACGATAAATTGGTGAAAATCCCTAACTCTACTACGGACAATTAAAATTTTGATTTTTCATACACGAATCGTTATACAGTGTGCCAGCGAAAAGATATTTGGCTGCTCGAGTGAGTGTGCTTCTGCAGTAAAGGTACAGACCCCCTAGGGATGTGCAGTGTCGGTGTAAATACTAAGATACTGACAGTGAAGTCACTGACACGGAGTACCCTGAAGCAGTGATCACACTGCCACTGCGTACCACTGGAGCGTCGAAGACACTGGAACACCGACGTTTACTGATGTAGATAAGTCTCGTATACAACCAAACGTCGGTGCTCCAGTGTCTTCAACGCCCCAGTGGTACGCAGTGCCAGTGTAGCGACTAATCCAGTGCACCCAGCGCCGCTGACGGCACTGATCAGTAAACTGAAACTGCACATCCCTAGAGCCGTCTGAGGATATTCGTTTCAGTACAACCATGCGTGTGAAAGTACATCACCTGCCATTCTGAGTTTCTCAGCAAGCGCTGGCGTTCCAATCTCATAAGCCCACACGCACAGGAAACAAAGAGCCAAATAGGCAAAGAAACCATTATTTTTCCACTAACGAGAGCTTTATGCCATATAATCACGGTTGTAAATGACACTATTCGATTCAGCGTGAAATTTTTACCTAACTCATGCGAATTAGACCGAACGCAGGTAAGATAGTGAATCCGGACACGGATTCTGGGGCTCAATGCGTCCACAAACCCGTTTCTAATCCTAAAGGGGTTTTCTTATTCCGTCGCCATCCTCCACAATAGTACCATTCGATTCTGCGTAAAAGTTCTACACCTAACTCATGGGAATGACACCTAACTCAGGTAAGATAGCGAATCAGGACAGGGATTACTGGGCACAATGAGTGGAAAAACCAGTATTTGGAGGGTAAGCGGGGTTTTTTGCCCGATGACCCCCCTTGAAAGTGGTACCATCCGATTCAGCGTAAAATCTGCATCTAACTCATGGATATGAGACCCAACTCAGGTAAGATAGCAAATCCGGACAGGAATTACTAGGCAGAATGGGTTGAAAAACCAGTAGTTGGAGGGGAAACGGGGTTTTTGCCCGATGACCCCCCTTGAAAGTGGTACCATCCGATTCAGCGTAAAATCTGCATCTAACTCATGGATATGAGACCCATCTCAGGTAAGATAGCGAATCCGGACAGGGATTACTGGGCAGAATGGGTGGAAAAACCAGTATTTTGGGGGTAAGAGGGATTTTTTGCCCGATGACCCCCTTGAAAAAGGTATCATTCGATTCAGCATAAAATTCTGCACCTAACTCATGGATATGAGACCCAACTCAGGTAAGATAGTGAATCCGGACAGAAAATGGCGAATATGGTGCTAACTTTACCGACGTCTTTACATTGAGTGCCAAAAAGTGGACGACACAATGTGCAATACATTCTTCATCATTAAACCAATGACTACAGTCTTCGAAATTTAATTGACGAACTAATGTATTTCTACATGTGAATAATGATATTTGTAAAGGTAATGATGCATGCTGATGAATAGGTAGTATCGAAAGATAAGCCGCTCGATCGAATAAATTTTGCAATTGAGATTAAAAAGTATCAGCATAGGATGATAATGTAAGGATTCGTAGTTGGTTTAAATTTCGAAGAATAGATCCAACACTGATCATTGATAGAAAGTTTTATATGAAAATGTCTTATCATAGGTATAATGAACGATTAATGATCGTCATGCGGATATGTCGAACGCCGTGAGTCTGCAGATTCACTAGGAGACCAATAAGATAATGAAGATACAGTGCGCAGGTGGATAATTGTACTAAACGTAACACATCGAACAAACCATTGATGTTCATTAATCCAAAATGTAGTTCGAAATGAATCGATCAATCTATCGGCTCTTTGTTGAATATTCTCAATTGAAGAAAATGTTTTCAACATGTGAAGTTGAAATGTTTTAAGTTTTGGCAAGTAATTCCGGATGATATGTTCCCATTGATGACCATCGATCAGTTCACACAGTATGTTTATGTCCAAGCGACGTAAATTGGGAAGGTTTTGTAAGAAGAGAATCATTTTCAAATAATTACAAGACTCAAAAGAATGAATTTTCAAATGAATCAACATTGGAAGTGGAGATGGTATATAATCCTTATTAACTGAAGCCGCAATTATCGAAAGATGTTTTAAACGAGGTATGTATTCAACTAATTGGTTTATCTGATTGGTTTTAAGTTGAGCGAAATATATAGTTACACATTGAAGAGATAAAGAGATAATTGTTGGTAGACAAAAAGAATATTTTTCGAATTCAATTCTCAAATAGCACTTAATAAGTTTTGATAAACTCCAAATATTGTCAAGAATTAATTGGCAATTGACTTATTCATTTGGAAGAAAAGAAGCATATATGTCTAAATGCATAAGGTTATTTAGATGACGACATTCATCCAAGAGTTTCAATAATGTTTCATATGAATGAAGATTGTACAATGTCAGAGATTGCAACTGAGTAAAATAATTGAATGATGGTATATAAGATAAAAAATGATTAATTTCTCCTGGAATATTTCTATAATGAGAGAGATGAAGTGTAAGAACTCGATTAGCAATGAATGGTAAATGTTGTTGATATATAATATCGAATTTACTTTTGTATATACAATCAAATTTAAAACGATAGGCTCGAAATTGCTTGTACAAAAGAGAATTGAAACGTGAATTGAGACCATAAAATACATGAAGAAGATCAATACTATTCAAGTATTCGAATAGATCAAGTAAGATCTCATTAGGTAACAATTCCAAATTCATTGTGTGTGCGTCTTCACTTACAATTAAATATAATGTCTATAACGACGTAGAATATAATATTTTTGTATAAGATAAATAGGTTTTTCTTCTTTTTCAATATAACAGCTTTTTTTTGTTTTATCTGTTTCTAGTCAACGTATGCATCGCCTATATAAATAAGATGATCCGTCTGAAATATCGTCAGTACTCGGTAGGTTAGTCTAAAATGTCTCATCTATTTGGCATGTTGACCTCACCTTGACTAGTCAACAAAGAAGAAAACAAATATTCAATATGTGACGGGTATTGTGTGGAAATACTACAGCATTGTCTTATAGACACATTTTCGCCTAAAGACAATCATAGTGAATTATTTGTTTTCAAATACTTTGAAAATTTTTGGTGAAAATTCTTTCCTCTCTTTATCATGTTGATATTTGTTAGATCAATTCTTTTTAATCCATATTCGACTGTAACAGTGTTCTTGAAGTTTGTAGAAAAATTAACATGAAAATGATTTTATTCCTGTTGAAAAGATGTTTTTGATTGGAAAAGAGCATGCTACCAGAAATGTGGCGAAGAGAAAAAAGTGGGGGGGGGGGGTTGGGGGGAAACCACTGAAATCAAATTTTTTCGATTTAACTAATTAAACCGATTAAACTGATTTTTTTTTCGATTGTTTTTATTAAAATTTGACTTTTCTGATTGAAATCTCGAGACTTCGGTTAAGTTAAATTTAGCAAACAAGATATATGCATGCTGCATATTATCTTGTTTTTTAGCATAACCTAGATAAGTAGGACGTTAGCTAAATGATTTGTTATTCTTCTAGATCTAGAATTTCATGAATCACGCTGGATTATATCAATGGTTTTGTCAGAAAGACTTAATAAAAGTGTTGCTGCCTGATCAGATAATATTGAGCTGTTAAGTACGCTCGAAAATCGATTAAACAAATGAAACTTAATTTGACGTTCTAAATCAGTTTATGTCTATGATAGTGATGACGAGAGTTAGAATGAGACAAATAAATTCCTTTAGTTTTCAGAATGTATTTCAAAAAAAAGGACAAAAAACAATATTATTTCTTTAACTCTGACGCGTCTCAAACAATCCAATGAGAGCGATGATTTCTCACGGGTTAAGAACCAATAAGCTGCTTGCTTGTGTAAAAATTTTGTTTGTTGATTGATCGTCAATTTCCCAAGTGAACAAAAGACGGGTTAAATGACTAGTCCTTTTTCTAGTCATGCCGCCCGTCCCGACTAGTCTTTGTCTCAAAAAGTCCTCGATCAGGACTAGTCTGAACTTCGACCCGTCATACATACTGGTCCTAAAGTTGAGATTGACGAGCGTCACGAAACATGATAAGACTAGTCCTTTACTCAAAAAAGACGCGTCCGTGACCATGAATTTGGAAATCAACAGGAAGATACATGGTAGACGTTCGAGGTGTGGGTGTGGGCGTGGGTGTGAGTGCTGGTTAGGAAGAGATCAACACTGACATCCACACCTACACCTACAACCATACCCCACACTCGCTAACTGTCCAGTCGTATGCTATTGCTTTTTCCTTTTCTCTTCATACATGTTGTATGTTGTTTTCTCTGGACATTTCCAGTGATTATCCTTTTCTTCGTCAGTTGTTTATCCTTCTCATTGTTGACCTACTTTCTTTTTCTGTTTATCCTTCCATCTTTATCTTTATGATTGTCATTGATAATTTTTTTCGTTTTGTCTGTTTTATTATTTCATAATAAAACATATCATTCTCCATATCGTATGATCTTCATTCATGTTTTGCGACGACAAGTCTAGGTGGGTTCTTCTTTTGGTATTGTCCCCAACCAAGAGTCTCACAATATATATTTATGTTTGATCAATTCATACTTTAATGCCGAATTATAATCATTTCTTTGTTCCTTGTAGACCTTAATTAAATTGTTACAAATGGTAATAATCCACCACGAACTATGATTGGCGATTGACTCTAAAAGAATTTTTAGAGCTTTTTCATAATTAGTTAAAGCATTATCATATCTTTTAATTTTTTCATATAGAAAAGCTAAAGAATTGAGACTAATAGCACATTTTTCATCATCAATTGATGAATAGTATTTCAATGTAAGTTGAACTTGTAATTCTTTGTATTGTATCGATTTTAGATTATCATCAATGTTCATGTAGAGTTCAGACAATTTTTCATAGATGTCTATTTGTTCAATTTCTGTTGTTGTTTCTTCAATTGCTTTGATGTAAGATTCTATAGCCAACTTAAACCATTTTAAGGACATACTTGAATTTCTAATTGCATCCTGTGAGTAACAAAAAGCATTGTCATGATGAATTTGTCCAATGTTAATTGAACAGTAGTTTGACTCGTTGTTCCAAATCTGTAATGCTTTATTATAATAAGATAATGCTGCTGTAGTATTCTCTTCAGGCCAAAACTGATATCGACCGATACAATGAAATCGAAGTGCATTAATCCATTTTTCCTCTTGTGGATATAAATCGCAAAAAATATCGAAAATTAAGTTTATATCTTCGATCGATGCAAACTGCAAACTATCAGACAAGGTAGTTAGACATTTTTTTAATCGCTGACTAGTACACGTCAAACTTCGAAAGACTCTATCATCTACTAAAAATTCATCTCGTGTTAGTTGTAATTTCACAGTCCATAATTTTTCATTTTCGTCGTAACTGACACCATTTTGTCTTACTATTTTAAATGCTGTTCCAATCATAAATAAAATTTCTAATTCGCCTGAAAATTGACTCAAATTTGAAATATCGGCATAAGGACGTGATTGTTGATGAATATTAATTTCAATCTCAAATAGAACACGTTCATGACTACTATCTTCCATTTGATTAGGTTCAGGAAGAAAAAATAGTGCTAATTGACGATCTGAAGAAGTGGAAAGTAAGCTATTATTTATAATATTGAAATCACTATTGAGTTCATTAATTTCTTTGCGTGACATTATCTGTCCACGATAGAGAGTCATTATCGGTTCTGTTAAGTGTACTAATTTAAACTTTTCATGTTCTTCTTGTAATTGCTTATACAAATCTTGTACAAAGAAACCAAAGAGAAACATCACTTCAATATTATGCTGACGAAGTGCACAATTTAAAAGACTATAGAGAAATGTGTTGCGTGTATACCACCACACAGCTCTATCTGGTTTGTATTCTTTCTCAAATTCATCAAGAACTTTTAATTCTGAATCTTTACCATTGTAATAAGTTTTTAATGAATCAACGAGTTTATAATAAAATCCATCTGGATATGATAAATAAATTAGAACATCCATGTAAGTTACCCACCAAGATTCAATGGCATCATCCGTTGTGTTATCTTCTTTTCTTCCAAGAGCATTAAAAATTCCCTTATTTTCATACTTTTTATATTGTAAGACGTCTGCTTTCAAATCACATAATAATTGATCAGGATCTTTGCAAACACACTTGATCTAAATGAAAAGAAAAATTACTTGACTTCTTACGTTAAAGTGTGTCAGGCAGAATATCGAAAACTAATATCGATTTTCTTAATTATCAAAGGATCCCTGTCAATAAGGCCACTTTTCTCCTCCACATATTTTCAAGAAATAATTATATGGGCTTAACAAGGTTGATATGAGCTACAAATCTAGCATAGTCATTTTCCTTGAAATTACATTCGGTTTTTTGACCACTGTACTCTCTACGAGGTTTCGAAAAAAATTTTTTCAAAATTTATTTGTTAAAACTAACTAGTACTATCAGGTCAAATATGCTGATTACGAATATCACTATCTTAGACTTCAAAAATGTAATCCTGAAAAATTAGACCATTTTTTTCTATATCTGGATTGTGAGGTTTGAACCGAATTTTTGACCCTTCCCTTATATAGATTGGTCTCTAGAAGGTCTTAAAAAGCGACTTTCAGATCCACATTTTCAAGCTCTATCTGAATCTGGATGAATAAAGATCATTTAAAATGCTCAGCTGCATTTGATAGTGAAATAGGACCAGAATTCTAATAGAATAACCATCTGTGCTCCTTTTTCTAGTGCTCCTAGTACACTGAACACTTTTGAACTTAAGTGAGACTATATCAGTTCAATGCAGTTTTTCATGCTCTATCCAAATATGGAATCGAAAACGTTAATAAAGGCCGGCATCAGGTCGAAAATCATGAGCTACCAACAAAATTCCTTATTTTCACTTGTATATCGAGATTTCGACTATCAAAACTTAATTTTCATGCAAAATAAACATGATATTCGGAATCAGCATCAAAATCTACATCAGGCAACATATATTTCATCAAAAAATATTTTTCGTCAAAAAATTCGACCGTAGTTCCCCTCAGCTCTGTTTACTCAATTTTGCCCTGAGGTCTCCCACGGGCCGGATATTTGACGGAAAATATTTTTTGATAAAATATATGTTGCCTGATGTGGATTTTGATGCTGATTCTGAATATCATGTTTATTTTGCATGAAAATTTAAGTTTTGATAGTCGAAATCTCGATATACACGTGAAAATAAGGAATTTTGCTGGTAGCTCATGGTTTTTGGCCTGATGTCGGGTGTGGGTGTGGGCGAAAAGAAGAGCTACACTCACACCCACACCCACACTCATGTACGTTCAGCGGGTCGTTTGTCAAAATTTTTTTAAATATTGCAAAAGAAATATTTCGTTATTCTAAGACTTGAGTCATTTTTGTACCATTTTGTGTCGACACATGTGTCGGTAGCGTGTCCCATTGGCATGAGTATTGCAAGCGGAATATTCAGTTATTCTAAGACTTGAGTGATTTTTGTATCGTTTTGTGTCGACACATGGGTCGCTAGCGTGTCCTATCGACATGGGATATATTCAAAAAAAATAACAATTGAGAATGAGGAACCATTTCGCAAGGACATTTTTACCAAGGACATTTACTCTGAATTATTAGCATTCCAAATTTACAGCGCATAGTATTTTATGTGGTCAATTATATATGACTAAAGTCAGTTCACGAAAATATCACATTCTCTAACATTATGTGAACCACGTACCCGCCATATCTAGAACCATCATTAATAGTTAGTTATTCATTTCTAGAATGATGAGTCCATTCATATATCGTAGTATGTGATAGAGCAGTATCACTGTAAACTGTCACCATGTATTCATAGATATTGGATGGCAACTAGCCTTTCAAAAACATAAAACTTTTCTCCAATTTTTAATTTTCCGTCAGTGTATAAACAGTGGTCTAAACTGTATTTCGATATTTTTGTATGTATGTCTAATTCGACTGAGCTTATGATGTCTATAGATAGAGAACTGTACGAACTATACGCAGGCACTAATGCAAATACAGCAGTACTTATTGTTTTTAAATAAAATCAGTTTTGGAACTTTTTGAACGCTCCGTGTATACATCATCAACAGGCAAGGGAATAGCCTTTTACAAATGGTTTCAGGTAGGAGTGTCGCGAGGTGGCAAAAATAAGGGGATCGACGACTTTTTGGAATTTTGTGAAAACTTCTCAAGAATTTTTTGGAAACTTTCCAAGATTTTTCGAGAATTTTCAAAAAGTTTTCATAAATCATCAAGTGAAAAAAACAAAACTTCCGAAGATTGGGGGATCACCTCCTTTCCACTCGAGACATCCCTGATTACAGGTTATCTCGGTTTGAAAAACGTTAAAGAAATCTTTATTTTATTGGTCCAGTGAGGCCGTTTTTTTGTGATTCTTCACAGAGTTCTGTAGTAACTACAACAAATGCAACATACCTTTAAATAATTTGAAATCCACTCGGAATGATTCGCCTCAATGTCATAGACAATAATAGACCAAATATTTTTAAAATCAGTAATTTGTGAAATAAGAAGTTCACCTAGCTCACTGGATGATATTACTAAAAAGATTGTTGATAATTTTGCTTCTTCAATGTATTTTAAGCATTCTTTCACGTTATCGAACACTTTGGTATAATCAATAACTTTTCGAAGATTCTCAATTGTTAATGTTACCAAGTGACCTAACCACACTAACTGATGTGATTCAAGATTAATTTGTTCGCGATTGAAGAATTGACGACGTTGTATATCGTTTTTTGCTGCTTCAGAAGTAGTGTTGTAGGTAAGTGCGATCTGTGATGAAGTTACGTTATGAAAGGACGAAGACAATTCTAATAAAGCTTCATTATTAGAAAGAGTCGTCTCAGCTGCTGAATCATCTAACTTTTTCTTGAACAACTTTGCTCTCAGTTTTTCGGCATAGCTTGAAAAAGACAACATTATGTTCGTAGACAAAATGTCGTTTGTACTCCTAGAATACAAAACCGGAAAAAGTAGAACTATTAATTTGTTAAAAGTGTTGTTTACTGGATATATGTGTGCGACAGGTACACTCTTACTGGAATAGCTTTTCAGATCAATAACGGTTTTTGGACCAAAGAATAAACTCTTTTTACTTGTTGGTAAACCATGATATTTTTTTCGAAAATTAGAAGTATTCCACATGCTTCCTCTGTTTACACCTGTTCTCAAATTCGTAGAATAAAAGATGCATTCACCAGACAGACGAGTGTTGAAAAAAGAAACGACATTCTTACACGTAAAAAGCGCAGATTTTAACGCGTTAAAAAATTTCTTTTTCTTGAAAAAAAAGCAACTTTGTGAATGTTAACGTTGTAAAGCTCATTATTTTTAAAAAAACGTTTCTTTTTAACGTGTTAAAATGTGTGCTTTTTGCTAGGAGAAACGGGTGTGGGTGTGGGTGTGGGTGGGTGTGGGTGTGGGTGTGGGTGTGGGTGTGGGTGGATGTGGGTGTGGGTGTGGGTGTGGGTGGGTGTGGGTGTGGGTGTGGGTGTGGGTGTGGGTGTGGGGTGGGTGTGGGTGTGGGTGTGGGTGTGGGTGGGTGTGGGTGGGTGTGGGTGTGGGTGGGGTGTGGGTGTGGGTGTGGGGTATGGGTGTGGGTGTCGGGTGTGGGTGTGGGGTGTGGGTGTGGATGTCAGTATTCTCTCAAGTGATACCCATACCTATACCGATACCTCACTCCATCCACACTCAATCCACACCCATACCCACACCCATCAATCGACCAGTGTGAAAATTTGGTATGTTGTATGTTTTTCCAAGCTACAGGTACAAAGGAAATAAGTTTTTTTACAAACATAATAATATGTTCTTATAGAGCTGCAAATTCTCTATCACGGTATATATATATTTATCTTATCTTATACTTATATGTTGAATAATAATTCGAGTAATATTTAAGCACCATCGTTAATCAATCTTATATTTGACAGACACAGTCAAGAAAAAAAAGTAGCGAAAAACTCAATATTTTCGTACTGTTGATTAAGGGTGGTTCCATTGTACCCAAATTATTTTAACAATAATTAAGTACAAGAACGTATACAAATATATAGAAAGATAGAGAATTTCAAACGCTATCAGAATATATGATTGCCATTTTAAAAAAAAGTAATTCTATAGTAATAAAAAACTATAAAAACTTATTTTGATGACAGTGAGAAAATCAAGTCTGTGAGAATCTGGACATGAGGGTGCTTTTATTATAGTCAATTTATTTTGACAACGCATAAATGAAAACTAAAACATAAATATACAGAGTGATAGAAAACTCCACGGGCTTTCAGAATATGGTATTATTCTTTTAAAAATATGGTTTTATAGTGACGGTATACTCAAAATATCGACTGCAAATATTTTTTCGGGCGTATGTAATTTTGGCAAATCATTCTGAAGTGTCCCAGAATTTTTTGCGTAAGATATAAATGAATGAATTTCAATAAAAGAAGACATTTTAAGGTCTTTTCTTAGGTGCCACCTTTCTATAGGATGATTTTGAATTCAAAGAAAATGATTTCTGTGAAAAAAGTCTTCAAAGGGCTTTTTTGATTCATATAATTTCTGTTTAATTTTCTATTGGATCCGAAATTCGAAATCATCGATCTGGACGATGACAAAAAGTAAGGTTTTACTTATGGTGTCTTTTTTCTGATTACGCTTGGGTGCAATGGATTATGTGGAAATATGGTGGTAGACGTCAGTGCATACCGTCGTGTCCGTCAGAATACGAACGTGTTACGGCGTGGATATCACTGTAAACGGCGTATGTATTTCACCGTATACGACATGGCGTTATACGGTCGTAATATTGTGCCAAGCAAACAGGTGATTTACGGCCCGTGTACGATCTTAATTTTATCGTTTATTGTCGCTTTCGTCATCGTAAATGGCGGCATACAGTCGTTTACGATTGTGGCACTTATTGACCTGAAGATTTGGCGTTTAACGGTAGAGCCATCATAAATTCTGGAATGAGATACTCAAACTACTCTGATTTTTATTTTCCAATATACTCGCGTGAATTAAATTAGACCTTGATCAGAAACTAAAATCTGAACTGCTATCGTATAAACACTTGAATCTTTCATCCTCTGTCTATTAAGACTATGTATACTGTGTTTCCAGTACTCTCATTATTTTGTTTCAAACAGCATAATCTTTCATTTACTAATACGGAAAAGCGAAAGCGTCACTCTATGTTGTGTTTAATTTTCTATCAGATTACATTGATGAAGTAAAGACGTTATTGCTCTACTAAAGCATAAAGAGCGTGTTAGACCTACCGTTTTATAGTTATACAAACTTCCCCGTTCGATATTGTTCAATAATGGTGCAGTAAACAAGAATGTTCTGTCTTCATTTACTGCTTATATATAAATTCGTGTGTCAATAAAGAATGATCTAGAATATTTTCGAAAGAGCTGCTTGTGTGTCTCATAGAGATAAGAAAAAAACCCACTTTGACTGCAAATGATAGTATTCAGATTACAGGGTTTAACCCCAACACTTAATCATATTTTCTCTCATGACGATATTTTTTCTGACCCTCTAGATAACAACTTTAAATATTGGCAATTTCCAAGAGAACTAAAAGAAAAAGCAAATACTGATTCATTTACGAGATTACGAAACTTCCAAAGACAACATACAGGTATGTTTTCGTTTCTTATAACCAAAGTGACATGACGCACTATCTTAAGGACATAAAAAATTAGATGAGATATAAAAAACAAAAAGTCTAGAAGCAACGAAAACTGCGAAACAAATAAGAAGATGGTGGCGTTATTTTTTGTTATGTTGCGAGCCAGTGGCGTATCCAGGATTTTTAGACCAATGGGCAAACTTCTCTAGTGTTGGAAAAAATGATGGGCAAAATGGGCGAGGCTTTTACCAATAGATCAGAAATTTTCTTGATCCAAAAAGTATTAATAACGTAAAAAAAACACAAAAAAATGAGATTCTTTTAATCAGATATGCATCAAACTCGAAGCTCAATCCTAAGTCGGATGTGTTTTGGATATTTTAAGAGAGAGTCCGCGAGAGAAGATCTCTACTCAATGCGAAGATCGCCGGAGAAAAAAATATTTCGATATTTTTATCTTAAATGAAAGGCCTAGGCAAACCATAAACAAATCCAAAATATTAAGTCATTTGGCTTTATCTATGAAAAATGCGAGCTGAAACAAGTTTAAGAGAATCATTTTTGACCTCAAAAATTGCTATTCTGAGGGTATGCTCAGTATTTTGACATTATCTCACGAACGGCTCGACTATTTGATCTCAGAAACGTCTCATTTTATAGAGAACAGTTTAGGCTACACCTTTATCCGATTCAAGCCCTAGACATATAAGCTGATAAAAACGCCATCAGTCAAAACCTGTTCAAAACGCGAGAAATGGCTTGTTTCGGATGGTCGGTATTTTGGAGTTTTCTCCCGTGCTGTACAAGGTCCTAGAGTTCTTTTTTCACCAGATAAAGATTTCGTCAAGATACGTCTTTTGACACTAAACTGTCAAGGTCAAAAGGCCGGATGGGGACCAAGTTAGCATGAACCACACTGTGGGTTACCCTATCTACTGACCATAGGGCATACCTCCTACAAATTTCTCTAGAAATCATGAAAACTAACCTCAGATTCGTGTTCAGCTCGCAAAATTGGGTCATATAGGTTATTTTGAAATGATCTCTTACTTCTATCAAGCGTGATTGAGATCATGAGTCCCCTTATGGACATATGATACACTTCCGGACAAAAGTCTTTCCCTCTCTGTGTTTTTATGCTATCATACTTTGCATGAAATTTATTGCCAAGATATAACATGAGAGTTTTATTGCAGTATGATGTACAGATCACACTGCGACACCATGACGTAAATGAATTACTTTGTAATTCAAAATTCCCATAAAGA
>CAJNOL010004291.1:2715-16322 GCA_905250125.1 Rotaria sordida | reverse complement strand
CACACCCACACCCACACCCACCCACACCCACACCCACACCCACACCCTCTCATTTAAAAGCACTATTTCAAACTAAAGACTTTGTTGAATGAAATCAATATTTTTATTTTGTTCTAATTGAATTAGTTTAAACAGCGATTGACTAGATTTTATGTTAATTATGGATAAACAGAGAATATTTAAACACTTGAGTATTAAAAAAGATATAAATAAGTAAACAAGACCAATATTCATTTGACAATTTCTAGAACAATGAATAATTATTTAAGAGAAAATGATACTCACACCCGACACATATTATATTTTTCATTTTCTGATGTATTTCTACTATTGTATGATATTTTTTCTCAAGTCTCATTTGTTACACATGAATTGATGAATTTTTTTAACAAAATTTGGTTAAGATGAATTAAATTCGATATAGAATAATAGTAACATGTTTGATTGATTTTATTCAAAAATATCGATTTAAAATATCATAAATATCTTTTGTAAATTCATCTTTATTTTTGGAAAATCTCACTTTAACTTTGATTGTTTAAATATTGAAAAGAGTTATTTGAATCTATATATATAATGTAATAAGAAATGTGTTTGGTTAAATGAATCGAAGTTAATAATTGATCAAATATATTTTTTCTTGTATTGAGTCTAATCTCAGAACATGAAATATGAGTCGAATTGTGATTAAAATCAAAAATAACATATAATATAATAATGCTCTTATAGTCATCTAGAATGAAAAGTTTCAAGTCTGTTTTAAACGTATATGAATTTTCCACCAATCATATGTTTCATTTTCCTACTCATTTATAAAAGTCATTCAGGTCATCATATATATTCAATGGTCAAACAAATCTTTATTTCCATTATTCATATTACGAACACTTTTGTTAACAAAAGAGGAAAAAGAAAAATAATCGATTGATTCATTGCAAACGATTATTCAGATTATTTTGAAGCATTATTATATAGAAAATACGGAATGAATAAAGATACAAAAGATCTTCTAGCCGATATAGGTAATCATTCCATTCAAAAACGATCTTTTTTTTTTATTTGTCATTTGATTTATTAGAATTCGATTCACTATCAATGAAACATATTTGTCATAGTATAACTTGTTTACTTGATTTACCAGATGAAATTTTACTTATCATTTGTCGTTATTTATCTTCCTATGATATTCTTTATGCATTTTATACACCTTTGAAATCTGAACAACGTCTTCATCGTATGATATTGAATCATCGTACAAGAATAAAAATTGATGGAATAAAAATAAATGAATACAATTATTTATCAAAATTATTTTCTCATTCTAAAGTTCCTTTACGACCAAAATCACTCATATTGAATAATGAACATGTTACATGTTTAACATATTATTATTTTTCTTCTACACCTGAAGATGTAATACGATCGATGTTTCGTAATTTAGAACATCTTACATTAACTAATTGTTCACACAAAGATCTTCAATATCTGAATAAATATATTGAAAATCTAACAGAACTTCAATATCTTCATATAGTTGTTCAGAGACCTGATGCAAATGAAAGTATGTATTTACTAAAGATATTCTATCAAAATGTGAATATAATCTTGATATTATTTAGATATGGATGATTTAGAAACATGTAATATATTATTCAATCAATTATTATTCAATAAAAAACAAATCTCTTCTATTCATACAATTGATTATAAAATTTATAATGGACTCTTATTAAGTGAATCATTGAGATTTCATAATAATCTACAAAATGTTAATCTTGTTTTACAAACTATTGATGATTTATATATATTACTTAATGGACTTGTTCCAAATGTTCAAAAGATGATTATTAAATTGTGTCAAGCAAGAATAGTTCGTAAGTAAATAATGAGGACACATTTTCAGTTGTGGCTTGATAATGAAGTCTTCTCTTAACGATTGAACAGTGTTCAGAAGAAACTATGATTATTTCTGACTTGATAAAGAATTATTCAAATGTTAGAACGATGTTTTTTCTTGGCACTTAATGAGTTTAAAAACATGAGTAATTATATGTAATCCGAAGAAAACTTTATCGAATTATTGAGAATATAGTATAGTAATCTGTGTTGATATCCATGAAAATATTTTCGCTATAGATTGAATTCTTATTTCTATTATAGCTTGTTATTATCCTCAAAGTATACGATGGATATGTTCTCGATTAATTGATTTTACATTATTTGAATCATCTATTAAATTTATTGTTGATGATATGAAATCTATTTTTGCTTATATGACAAATTTAACTAAATTAACATTAAGTATTCATGATACATTTGATCCATTATTTTGTCATGGTCCTACTATTGAATCAATATTAAATGAATATCTTCCACATCTTCTTCAATTTCATTATACAATAACTCATCACATTACTAAGAGAAACTTAATTAAAAATTTTGTTCAATGGCCAATGAATGTTACATATTATGGTACGAAAAATTTTAGATGGGTACATATTTATTCTTTACCATGGCCAGCAAATAAAAATGATAAACGACAATTACCTGTTGTTAGATATGGATCAAATTCATCAGTGTCATCAGATGTTAAAAGATCTGCATGTCGAAAATGGGTGATAATTACAAAAGATGACGAATTTTCTCTATTAAACACAGAATATGATCATGTTTGTGAAATAATTTGTTCTTTATCGATTGATATTAAATTACCATTCCATATTTACAAAGTAATTTTTTCAAGGGACACACGTAATTATCTTTTTATAAAAAAAAAAGTTAATTGTTAATTAAAAATTTTTAGCTATTTTTTCAAGCAGTTCAATAATTCAACCTTCTATTTATCATTTAATTGTTAAACGTTTTTTATCTAGTGAAAAAGAAATGTCAATACTTGCTCATCAATTTCCATATGTTAAATATTTAAACTTAAATCTTCCATTAGATGAATGTGCATTTATTAATTGTTTAAACATTTTACGCGATCGAGAAAATAATATTACAACGAAGAGTTGTTATTGGACTGAATTGATCTATTTTTCAACAAAATTATGTGGTATACACACAGATATTATTTCAAAAAATAGACAATTGTATGATTGGCTCATTCAATATACAAATTTAAAGTATCAGAAAAAATTGCTTAAAAATTCTGATTATCCTTTAACTTTAACTATTTGGTATTGATTAACTTAACATTTAAATAACAAAATTACATTTGTTTTTCATAAGAAAACTAATACTAATGATTTGTTGAATATTACTTTGAATAAAAAGATACTCTATCTATATTAAAATTTGATTTTCAGTTTAAATTTCCAATAATTAAAATTTGAATCTAACTTCAATCAAGTCTTCTAAAAATTTCTTACATCAGCGATAATGAAAAAATTACGGAAAATGAAAAACAATGGCAAATTAGTACTATTCAATTTCATGTAACTAATCTCGTATTCTATGACATAAATTTCTGTTAGTAGTGAAAATAGGAAAAATAGTGTATTGAATAGCATTTCAGAATATTTGATAACATGTAAACATTAAGAGTGTGGGTGTGGGTATTAAGTGCCCTTCCACGCACACCCACACCCACATCCACAGCCATCTCGAGAGATAGAGAATTTCACGCTCTATCAGGATCTATAATTGCTTTTTCCAAAAAGGTAATTCTATTGTGATGCAAAATTTTTGACAACTAATTTTGATGACAGCGAAAAAATCAAGTCTGTGGGAATCTGGACATGATGGTGCTTTCATTGTACTCGAATTTTTTTTGTAATGAATAGGTATGAACTGAAACCTAACTATATAGAATGATAGGAAACTTCACGAGCTTTCAGAATATGTAATTGGTTTTAAAAAAAGTATTTTTGTAGTGACAATAGATTTAAAATACAGGTGGAAACTATTTTTTTTCCGGGAGATATGTACGTAGTGATTTTCTTTCATCACAATACGTATTAGAAAACATCATTCAATAGATGTCTCTTTAGATGTGTATTAGACAGTAAGTGAGTAGGCTTTGTCCCTAGACAACTAACTCTTGATTGATCCATCACTAAGCTCGATCGAACCCGATCCAGACTCAGTATACAGAACTCGAACTCTGGTGTGGGGTGTGGGTGTGGGTGGTCACCCACAGCGGCGCCCACACCCACACCCCACAACCCACACCCACACACCCACACCCCACCCACACCCACATCCCACCCACACCCTTTACTCGAATAATTTTTGAGGATTTTTGAAAAATTCGTAAAGAAACTCAATTATGTGATTGCCTTCAAGATTTTCAAATGTGTTATTCATTTGACGATAGAATTGAATCAGGTATGAGAATTTTACTCATATAAAACTTCGTGCAGAATTTCCTGATTGTAAATTTCACATAAACATTTTTATTATTTATTGAATTATTAATTGTTAGGTATAATAATGAAATTCAATGTAATTCCATCACCAAAAGTCTCGGAAATTGTTGTTGAACCATATAATGCAACACTTATTGAAAATATCGATCAAACATATTGTATTGATAATGAACCTTTATATGAAATTTGTTTTTGTAACATTCAGATTAATAACACCAACAAATAATGATTTAAATCATTCAATATCATCAACAATGTTTGGTTTAACAATATGTCTTCGATTTCCAAGTAAAATAATCATTGAAAATGATTAACTTTTATTTTTATAAAATAAGATCATTTAAATGCTGATTTACCTAAATTGAGTGTAAATATGGTTCAATTTCCATGTTTACATTTCTTATGCTCAGTTTTGTTTCATTAACATCATGAGCATCATAAATTGACCATTTATTAACTATATCAAAATTAACTCAACAAATGTTTTATGCTAAAAATGTTATAGTTGCATACGATTCACGATATGGTCGATATTTGACTGTTGCAACTATTTTTCATGATCGAATATCAATGAAAGAAGTTAATGATCAACACATGTTAAATATTTAAAATAAAAATTCATCCTATTTTGTTGATTGGATTTCAAATAATATAACAAAAGCTGTTTGTCATATTCCATCTTGTCGATCTAAAATATCAGCTACTTTTATTGGTATAAAAATTAAATTCTATAATATATGAAAATTATTTCGATATATTTATAGGAAATAATACAGCAATTCAAGGTTTATTTAAACGTATTTCGGAACAATTTAGAGCGATATTTGCTCGAAAAGCTTTTGTGTATCCGTATATTCGTGAAGGAATGGATGAAATAGTTTGTTCAATTTGATAAAGAATATTTTATGTTAGATTTTGTATTATAGAAATTTACTGAAGTTGAATTCGATATGTCTGATTCAGTCAGTAAATATCAACAATATCAAGATTCAACAATTGAAAGTTAGATTTGAGTTTTTCTTCTAATTAATATCAACATTTTATTTATAGAACAATTCGAAGAAGAATTTCATTAAACCATAACAGTGAAAAAATATTAATTTGACTAAAACTTACTCATTAAACAAGATCCTTTTTATTCTTAATTAAAAAATAAATGTTTTCAGAAAAAAATTCTTTTTTTTTTTTTTTTTTGTATGAAATATAATGACTACGTTTCATCATAAAATTTGAATTGTAGTACTAGGATTGATTCTACAAGTACTTTTAAGGGTATGTCTATGATCGCCTTCACCAAAACAAGTCAAGTAGTTTTTTCAACATCAAGCTGAAATAATTCATCTGAATAGCAGAAGATAAAAGTGAACATATGATTGAAGGAATCATCATTGCAATAAGAATCAGAAAAATAATTGCGGTAATAACAAGTTCCATTTTGTTCTAGTCTCAATTTGTAAATAATAAAAATATTTTACCACAGCTGATCTTTATCATTTTCTTTAATCTTTAAGCTTCGATAGAATTCAAATAGATGATTATTAAACTAATCCATTGACTCTGGACTATCAATACAATTCAAATTGAAATTAATTTTATCACTTTTTCACATTTAGACTGTGTTTTATTTTATCATTCACATATCATTTGCTACCACTCTCTATGATGATTACTCATTTCTTTTTTTTAGCTTTTGTCTTTCTTTTTTACATCATCGTATTCGACAAACGTCTGTTTCACTTCATGGTGACGTATGTATATTAGAGATGACGTTCATATATATTTAAATACGATTGACAGATCGTTAAATAATAAATATTTTTCAATACAGTTCTAGTGTCTACCATTGATATTACATGGGAAACAGAAACAGCAACAAAAACGAATCATCTCGTAAGTAATAAATCTTTATTAAGTAAATATATGAAAATGAAATGATTTAGCTTATGCTGAAGTTGAAATAGCTGAAAGCAATGCGAACAACAACTGTTCTGATTCAAGAGGAAAACGAATGGCGCGCGGAGCATTCATGGCAATCAATCCAGCAGGAGCATTGATTACAAGAGCAATCCGATCGTCTAAGAGTTCCAATCAGAGTAACACAACCCGTTCAACGATTGACGATGCATGTTAATACAATAATGACTTATTTCTTGTACATATAAATATTTATTTTTATACATTGTAAAACATACAAAAAACCACGAAACAGATTTTTTTTGAGTCTCAATATTTGAAACAATGTTATGAATTAAAAAATGTTCTTTGGTACCAACTTAAAAGTTGATAGATTCTTTTGTGATTTCAATTGATTGTTATTTATTTTCATTATTCAAGCATGGATAGATACAAATAAAAAAGTAAAAATAACTAATTATTCGAATACATCCACAAAAGAAACTAATCGATTTCCAAAAATTTTCTGTATTATAACGATAGATCCAATTGAGAATATAAAATGCTCATTAAGATCCTGACATAATCAAATAATATGGCATTGCTTTGTCAATAGTTTCTTGTTTATAGATTGAACTCAATTAAGGGAGCCCCCCCCCCGCTTTCCGGGGCTTCTCGAGAATGGCTCATCCGGAAAATTTGAAACTTTCACCGCTGATGGATCTCGATGTGTAGAGTAAAAGTTGTCATAAACTCAAAATCCCCAAATGCTTCTTTCTAGGAGATATTGGATTTGCAATGGCTAAAAAATCGACCCCCAAATCGCCCCCGTTTCTCAGACACAGTAAGTCCGATTGAGCTGAAATTTTTTCAACAGATAGTAGAGACACTTTAGGGTGCCTACTTTTTTTGGTTTCTTTCTATCTCGTACCGTTCGAATAAAAAAAGCCAAAATACAAAGAGCACCCTAAAAAACCCATATTTTTTTGAATAATGCTTGTCTTGTAAGACCTGCCAAAACTCAAAGTTACAACATTTTTCAAAACGAAAAAAAAAAGTAGGCCCCCTAAACTGTTTCTACTATCTGTAGAAAAAATTTCAGCTCGATCGGGTTTACTGTGTCTGAGAAACAGGGGCCATTCTGTAGATTTTTGCTGAAAAACCTGGTTTCTAGAAAACCACGAAAGAAAGAAAAAATCGTGCTATGCCTCTACAGCAATCGATTTTATTTTTGCTTTAGAGCTATATTTGAGTTCTCAAAACGTTACCAGTAGATAGAGGGCATTTGAAAACACATGTAGAGCAGAAAAAACAAAAAAAAAATGAAAAATTTGAAAATTTTGGGTCCGGAAATCCGGAAAGGGGGGGGGTCCCCTTAAGGAATAATAGCAAGCATTTTTAAATGATTGAAAATTGCCAAAAGAATTTCTTATCCATTTCTATATGATTATCGAGAAAATTGATAATCCAAGTTAGACTATGAGCATAGATTGGAAAAGTATCATGAGATTTATCAGGATTCTTTCGAAATAAACCATAAATAAGAAAGACAATAAAATAATTATATGATAAAAGATAATAAATTTTAAAGATTGTATTATAGACTGAGAGAATTTGAGATGAATAAACATAGAAAGGAAATAGATCCAAATAACGACATGAAAATATCACTGCACAGAGTATCAATGTAATCAGTGCTGAATAATAATACTTTATAATAACAAAACACTGCAAGTCATTTTTGTCGTTCTGTGTGATATGACGTTATGCGAAAGAAAGTGAATCTTTTTTCGCATGAAAAATGACAAAATTCCTCGCAGTGACACGATAAATGAGTGTGTCATTGCTATTTCTACCATCTCTAGTTAATCGTTCATTCTTCTATTTATTAAAAAGTTCTCGATTATATACAAAAATAAAAATAAAATAAAATACATTTTAAGCAACTAACTTTTCACCACCATAAATATAAATCACGATCAAAATATTTAATACAATAATCATTAACTAAGTTTTCCGATTTAATTAATATATTTATTTCTTTCAAACATCTTCTTGGTACTTGTGACATACATAAAAATGTTAAAGGACCTGTTTGAATATTATTATTTGATAATATAAATCGAGCAATTTCATTAGTTTCTTTTTTCTTCATACCAATTTTCATAGATTCTAATTTTGGAAATAATTTCATAATTAATTGAATTCTTTCTAATGAACAATCATCATGAAGATCTAAGTATTTTATTTTATTTGTCTTTGATATATATTGAAATATTTGACTTTGTTCAATAATATTTGTTTTGATTTTTTTTAAAAAAATTAAATAAAATTTTAATGTATGTAAATTAGGTGTAAATCGTATTAAATTGATTATTTGTTCCAATGGAAAACTGAATGATTCGATAACTATTTTTGTGAGATTTTTTACAGGGATAATGCGATTGAGAATTATTGGAAATAAATCATCAAGTGTTTCAAAATTATTTGTAATGGTTAACTGAGTAGTATTTGGAAAATAATTTCCTTGATTATTTGTTACTCGTTTACTATCAATAAGAACATGTTTAACTGTTTTAAAATTTGTTTTTCGAAGATATGGGCAAGGTTGTCGATCTGATTGCCAATAAAATTTATAATCTTTACTTCTAGAGAAACAAAATATAGAAATAATACTTTGGGTGTGGGTGTGGGTGTGGGTGTGGGTGTGGGTGTGGGTGGGTGTGGGGTGTGGGTGTGGGTGTGGGTGTAAATAAACAGGGAAATGACATTCACACCCCCACCCACACCCACATCCACACCCACACCCACATCCACATCCACACCCACACCCACACCCACACCCACACCCACACCCACATCCACACCCACGCCCACACTCACACCCACACCCACACTCACACCCACACCCACACTCACACCCACACCCACACCCACATCCACACCCACACCCACACCCTCGTTTTAATTCATGTAATTATGATGGAGATAGTAGGTGCGATCAGGTTTGACATGCTCTGTTGATAATCAAAATAACAAACGATTAAAGTTTTAGTGCTTTTTGAGGAAGTAGTTAGGATGCCCGCTTGCCTCTCTCCCCCTCTCGTGAGAAGAGTGTATATAGTTAAGTATATGACGCTTTGGATGAGTGAATAATATTCTCCTTTATTGGAAAAAAACACGAAGTATATATAGGAAGAGAAAAGTGGACTAGTCAGGGAAGAAGTTGAGAGTTTCTTTGTCTGATTGAAAATGAACAACAAGTAGAGTTACAACAAAAGACGTCAGTGAAGAAGAATAGGTCAGACGGGTAAGAACATATAATAACAAAAGAAAAAAGAAATATGAAGTCATCCATATATCCTAACAGAAGTGCCAGCTTTTTGCGACTACTGCAGATTATTAGCCAACTGAAGAGATCCTTAAGCAAGATCGAAACTGGTCACGACTGCTTGTCTCATCACAATGAATTGATAAATCATTATAGATATTTTCGGATATTTATAACAGTGATTATTTAATCTTGTGATTAGTTTTAATTATTAAGATCATTTGCCATCTGAAGATCTGCGTGCCTGCGGTAAAACCTATAGATTATGATAGCTGTTCTCATCCTCAACTGACAAGTCCCTTAAGATGGGATGAAATCGGTCTTGGTAGCTTTACTCACCCCTCAATTTTGAGTATGTAGTCATAATAAAACATCCGTCATCTTAAACTACGCGAGGGGGAAGAAGTTACCTTTGCTTCAAGTAATTCACTTTTATATCATTAGATTTTCTGTATAAGATCTATTTCGTATTTTTTTTAGAGTGTGATTATTTTTTTTTCGTTCTATATCCTTTCGTTTCTTTTTTTTCAACGAGATGATGATAATATTAATAAATATGAAGATTATATTGTCTACCTTTTCTTTCTTATTCTTACAATCAATATTTAACTTGAGTCAATATGCAGATTTTTTTAATATTCTCTAAGCCCCACGTACTTATCTTTTATGACTCAAACTGTTTTTTTCTTTCTCATATTTCTTCGGTATTTATTACACAACTACGAGTAATTATTCTTTTAGTCTATAAAAACCAGAAATAATCTGTCTCTTTCACTTCTTTTTAATAATCTTTGATGGCACAGGTAAATGATTGAAAATATTTGTCAGCAGAGAGATTGCTGAAAAATTTTATTTTTTTCAGTCGACCCTTCCATTGTATTATCGTTGTATTGGTTTTCCTTGTGGTATTGACGGTGGTCCGGGTCAAGATGAGAGGACGGATTCAACATGGATGACTGAAGATGTTGATTTGATTACACGATTTTTGATTGAAAAAAACGCTCATCCGGCTATGAATCGAGATGATCTAGAAGCTTCTGGTAGACTTTTAAAAGAAGATGATAATCGCTTTCCAGCTTCTACTGTTTTTGACACGATTGAAGAAGTTGATCAGGTTTTGGTGACAGATAAAAGTTGGTCGTATGTTGGGGATCGTTGCTGGCTGCCGTCTCGAAAACATGTTCGCAGTTATGATTCCAGTTCCATTTCCAATGATTGTGTTTGGAATGCTGTTCTTGTTATTTATTTGACCGGACATGGCCTCTCAAAGGAACAAAGCGAGAGGCTTGCTAATTGGCGCCTCAATAAATCCATAGGAGATCAACATTCACAATATGCACCATATCCAATATCACAGAATAGAGACTGGCAATTAAGAAAATTCGGAGAAATAATTGGTTTTGCAGAATTTCTGAGTTGTGAAGATTTTTACTCGGAATATCATCATGATTGTGAAGATCAATTTGGGAATGAAATAACTAAACCTCATGATTATCATATTGTACTAATAGTTGATTCATGCTTTTCCGGCACTTGGTTAAGTGAGCTTCGAGAACATGCTAGTCGGAATGATGATTATCCGCAGAATATGTCTGTAACGATACAAACATCTGCGGGTTCAGAATCAACCGATTATTCTTATGGTCATTTTTTTACTCCATTATTTGTGAAATTACAACATGCTGACCTGGACAAGTACATTACTGATTTCAATCAATTGGATCCTCAAGAAAAAGATGGATTAGTACGAGAACAGCAGGTTCAACAATTTCCACAGTTTCTTTATGTTGGACCAAAGAGTGACGAAAGAGAACACGAGATGGTAATAATGGATGAAATGTCACCTGTTAAACTTATCCATGGCCTTCGTTTTTTCGACAGTCAAGAATTCTTTGCCTTTTTCGCTAGTAAAAATCAATATGAATTCCTACAAATTGATTTTTCAAGGTTTAGCAGGCCAATTCTAAGTCCAGACTTAGGTGAACAATTTATGACAATGCTTGTGTCGAACCAAAAGCATAAACAAATAAGGATACGTGGGATGAGATTGACTCGTGATGAACAACATCAGCCGTTATGCATAGTGATGCTAGCCTCAACTTGCTATGATTTTGATACAAGATATTATTTAACTGATGAAAATTCATATTGGTACCATTTACACATTCATTTTGACGGTATAACAACTGATGAATATGAATTTCCCGGACAAATTAAACATGTGAAGCTATATCAGGCTTCGGAGCGCAAACCATTTTATTGGGAACGTAAAAAAGGTGAGTTAGAAGACAGAAATGCAGACCTCTTGAGAAAGCATCTTTTTTCATCTTATAAACTGCCAATACCTGATTGAACGCTTGACTCTGCAGGTCAAACTTTTTTTACTAAGTGGCTCAACTTCAAACACTTTCCATTCGTGCAAGTTGCTTTTGAGCTTTCTGCTATCGTTATTTAAAAAAGAACGGCAAAATTTGAAGTTTTTCCAGATTGTAAGTTTCTCATTTATTGTAAGGCATATCTTGATTTGAAGTATAAGTTTAGCTCGATTAGATCAAATTCGAAAGAAGTTATAACGTCATAGCTTTTTTATCGATCAGCATATCTTGAACTAAGAGCTTGTTAAACGAGACAGCAATTGAAAATTGATAGTATCTACAGACAGAACTTTATTCGTCGAGCAGCTTTCACGAAGAGTTGAGAGATGTTTTATTCCAGCTAGTATTTTGAAAACTTCTTTCGTCTGACAAAATTAGAGAAGCGTCAAAATGTAAACTTTTCAAGAACTGAGCGCTTACTTTTACCTTTCTTTTAATCGTTGATAACTGAACAGATGAAGATCTGTGTAGTGAGTGGGACGTATCTATTTTAAATCAACTTATCTTTAGTCTATACATAGAGTCGCGGCTCAAAACATTTGAAAAGAAACAACCTCGTAGTTTTGTATCACCCGAATCTTACATGTTTTATTCAAAGGTTTTGATTCTGCATCTCAAGATGACAGATACGATAATCGTAATATGGAAAACAAGGCAAGAAAATACAAGCAAAGAGGTGACGTCGAATTTTTTATTCCTGGCTGGACTCAGTTCTCTGATGAATTACAAACGAGATTGCTGAACTGGGTAAAATCACAAAAGCCAAGAAAAGCAGATTCTAATAAAACAAATACAACGATGATCGCACCACTAACTGACTGGAGAGATCCAGATAAATGGACGAAATTGATCTACTTTCAACTCGGAGACATAGCAGTAAAGAGCAGATCACGTTATGTAATTACTCAACAAATTACAGATGATAATTTAATGAAGAATGTAAAACATAACAATGAAGACGTAGATAAAGATCCTGAAAAAGGATATAATCCAGCATAAAATATCGTCTGCTACTCGTCTTAATAGGTCATAATATACACGGAGACAAAACTGGCAGGCATTAGCTAATCTGATTTATATTTAGAATTTTTTTTTACTTTGTTTTATGTTTCGAACTTTTTCACGGTTCTTTTTGTTTTATATATACAAGAAAGCTATAACATTTCTCGCGCTTAGAACTGTACTGCAGAAGAATACGCTTTCGATGAGTTCATATCATGATAGGAAGGTATTAATAGTCTCTATTTCAATTAACATCAAGATGATGTTAGTGTTTTGGAAAAAGTAACTCAGTTTTAGAAGGTCTCTGCAAACATCACAAGAAGTATCAATTTATTTTCAACCTCACATTACAAAAAGAATAAATCACAGTCTTTCTTGTCCATCACTTGAAATAGTGTACAATTCTGTGCTTATACTCTTTGTATTTTGTCACTGTTTATTTTTAAGAAGTTGTTTGTTCTTTTCTTTGAGTTCGTGAACTCAACTACTAATAAATGTTCAAAGAATTTGCAACAAAAACTTAGGTGAAAACATACACTTTCTTTGCTTCTGTCCACATGTCACTCATCGACTAATGACCGACAACGGAGGGTGTGGGTGTGGGTGTGGGTGTGGGTGGGTGGGTGTGGGTGTGGG
>CAJNOL010004290.1:0-16326 GCA_905250125.1 Rotaria sordida | reverse complement strand
CTTGAATAGTTGAATACTTGAATAGTTGAATAGTTGAATACTTGAATTCAAGTTTTAACTATAACATATATGTTCTGTTTATGATGATGAATTACTTCTATGTGGCATAATTCTTTTCTTCTTTTCTTTCGTAAATTTATCATTTTTCTAAAATGTAATGAATAATCGCGGACGGTAATATGAGATTAATATCAACACTAAAACCACTCTTAATTCTCATGTATTAATATTAATAATTTATTTTGACCCACAAATATATGAATTACGGGTAATTCATGTAAATATTATTATGAAACTTATGAAAAAGTTTTCGGACTTTAATTATAAAAAAACAATGACAATTTTCAGATGTTTATTAAATAGTTGTAGTTAATATTGATTTTTGTTCATTCAATTTTTTTGAAACTCTTACGTGAAATTTCATATAGTTTAAGAAGCTGGCATATTTTTGAACGAATACACCATATAAAGCATTTTTCACGAGTAAAGGTATCCGAAGAAATAAAACATAAAGTTAAGACTCGCTTCAAACATAAACTTAATTGACTTTTCAATTTTGTATATTAATTTGTTAGATGTTCTTTGAATTCATCTAGACGTGTCTAAAAAGATTTCCTTTGGTTGCGAGTAGACTTGTGTACGATAAAAATGCGTAACACTCTTCATTGAATATTGCAAGTTGAAAGTTCAAGCTTTAATTTTACTATATATGCTATTGTAATAATACAAAAAAAATCTTAAAAATCCATATGTTCTACAGTAAGAAATGTAGGTATATTAGTCAAAATGAGTAATTTGTTCGTTTGTCTATCTGTTACTTTTAATATTCTTTTACTTTGATAAATGGATCAAAATGAAAAAAAGTTATTCATTTGATCCAATTGGTACGATTTGCATATGCGAGATTTTATCGTTTATGGACTGTATTTGAGATTAATGAAAAGATCAGGTAAAAAAACATGTACGAAATCACGTCCACAAAAGATCACATTACAAAAAGAATAATATCAGCCATATTGGGTGTCGTTTATTTTGCACATTTTAGAAAATATTTCATCGCATCACTACTTATTACAAAAATGAACTTACTCAGTATTTTTCTGACAATTACTTTCATTATTGTCGGCAGCAATCAACAGGAACTAAAACAACCGCCAAAAGAATATTTCCTGAATAATGTTACGATCTCATTAGAACGTACCGCTTGTTTTGGCATGTGTCCTGTGTATTCGCTGACGATTCGGGGCGATGGATCGTTAATTTACGAGGGACGCGAGTTTGTCAAAATCAAGGGACAACAGAAAAAGCAAATCTCAGCCGACGACGTGGTGAAACTGTTGCGCAAGTTTTATGAAATTGATTTCTTTTCGTTCAAAGACGAATACAAAGGAGAGCGAAGCATTTCGGTTGAGCCGAATGGAAAGGTACAGGAAAGTATAATGATGATAACCGACATGCCCACAACCTATGTCCGTCTTCGTATCGACAGTTATCAAAAGAGTGTGGAAGACTATTACTGTGCGCCTAACAGTCTCCGACAGTTGGAAAAACTGATAGACGATGTAAGCGGCGCTGCCAACTGGGTGAAGAACAATACCACATTTCAATAACTCTTTTTTTCTCTATATTGATTAATAACCATTATTCTATTTTTTATTTCTGAAGACAAGGCTTTCTGATTGAGTCTACACTTTTACCGATCGTCCATATTAAAAACAATAAAGAAGGCGATAATAGTGAATGTATCACTGCTAATATACGCACGGTCATTTGCAAACGAAAGATTTTGAAAGACAGTAAGTAACAAACGGAGAAACATGAGATCAAACAGTAATAAAATAATCAAATAAATACCTTTTGGACACCTGTTCATTGTTGTTTAACTAAAAGAAAAATATCCAATGACCAAAGGATAAGGAATGAACCAGAAAGACCTCGAAAGATATGAGTAATAATACTGATGCAGTCAATGTCAAAAATATTTTAAAACTAGCAGAAGTATCCGACGTTGCTCGGGTAAGTTCACAGTTAATATATGGAAACAATACTCAGTTGTGTTTGAGAAGATTTCAAAAGCTTAATTAGTTGGCGGCAGATATACACAACTACTAGGGTGTGGGTGTGGGTGTGTGGGTGTGGGTGGGTGATGTGGGTGGGTGATGTGGGTGATGTGGGTGGGTGATGTGGGTGTGGTGGGTGTGAATGTGGGTGTGGTGGGTGTGAATGTGGGTGTGGTGGGTGTGAGTGTGAGTGTGAGTATGTGTTTACTGTCTCTGAACCCACACCCACACCCTCACTCTTACCAAAAGGTAAAAGGTTACTCTTGAAGAAGATCGATTCTAGTTGCAGCTGTCGTAGAGAAGGAATGATCGTCTGATAATAGATGCTTGTTTTTTTACTTTAAAGCACTTGGTAAACAAAAAATGGAATTTCAAAACAGTCGATAGAGGCAAAAGAAAAAAATCCGCAAAAAACGAACTCTCTCAAAATCGTTGGTTTCTTTTATCACTTCAAACGGTTAATGAATTTTTTTGGTCAATGAGTGACAAGATTCTCGTGAAAGAATATTATATTTATCTCAGCTGCATTTCGCACTATTCTGTGCTATCGAATCGATGCATCGATGGTGTTTTCAACTATATAATCATAGATTATTTATGTGTTGTTTCACAACTAGGACAAATATTGACGAATTATTTTGTACTTCGTCATATGACAAAAAAATTAGTAATTCCGGCATGTATGCCGGTCACAAATAGGCACCTAAGTTTGCTCAGCTTTGTCTTCTCTAAAACCAGTAGTTCACAAAGAAGAACCAAAGCTATTCTTCTATAGAAAACACAACCTAGGATTAAACTAGTGATTTAGGCCATAACCAATCAGTACCGTTTGAAAAATAATTTCTTCCGTTAGAGATTAAGTAACGAGATTCCTAGCGAGTCGAATAGAGAGATTTCTACTCTGTTCGGATTTAGTGTCTAATTCATCTCTCAGTCACATCGAGTTCACAGGTACCAGTCAAGCCAGTGTTGTTCGTCGTCGTAGTCATCCCTTATGCTCCTAGATTCGAAAGCTTTCCTAAACCATCTGATGCTCTTGCAAGAAGGCTCGAGATTCAACTATAAATGATTCGAAGGAAACGACCACACATCAATGTTTTTGTCAGATTCTGTAGGGGTACCATGCAATTGATTTTGAATGAACTTTGATATGCAATTCAACTGAGATCTGTCAAAAGAATTATGCTCTTCCCAGCACAAGTTTCATGGCCACAGCTCCTTTGTTATTTCGCATCAGACAGGTATATGTCCTATCCCATTCCAGAACGGGATGGAATTCGACTAATAGCAAGCGTCAAATCTTGATGTCAAAAAAAAAACGAATGAAAGTCACCAGAGTGTCTTCTTTCTTCAATTGAAAATTAAAATTCAAGTATTTTCATCGTTTTATATAAAGTATGATCAAACTACTGCTATATCTAAAAGTGACGAGAGTCAATTTAGCGCCTTCAATGGAGTACTGTCATGTCAACCTTCAACAAGCCGTAAAAAGATAAGAACGTATTCACTAAATATTTTATGTAGTGTTTTTTTCTTCCAACGCAAAATTACACAACTTCTTTTGTCGATCTTCGTATGACTAATCAAAGCAAATAGTCTGCGAGGAAGTAAGTTGTTTGTTGGATTTATGTTTATGAGTTACACTCATATCGAGAGAACTTCTATTAGTCATCGATGTATTCGTGGTATTATTCGGCCTTTTTTTTAATTTAATTCTTCAAGAGGAGAGCTAGAGAAGGTACTTTATTGTGTGTCAAACTTCATTTTAGATAATTATTGATTTCCTGCAGATCTGCAGAAGCAATAACCACTATGTTGACATTATCCACATGTTGTGAAATTCGTCACACATCATGTCTACCTAAAATCATATCTATTCTTGAGCAGGATTCACTCGTCTTTCAGTCACATAACGGTATTTTAACTGGTTCTCGTGCTGCCCGTTGTTTCATACCCAATTTCCGAGGAACATCAGACGACAACGATGCAGATTGGGACGTCATCATTTCTTCCAATATTCTATTGGAATGGTTACGCTTGCGAGAAAAAACAATTATTAGTATTGAGATGATCATTCCTACGACAAATGATTTAGACTTGTATGTTGATTGTGTTCTGTCTGATAAATCGAAATATGATTTTGCCATTCCACGATCATCAATATCCTACACTGCATATTCATTAGATAATGTGAAAAAATCGATTGACAAAAGGTCAAGCTGGGTGTCATGGGCAAGAGAAAAAAAGTCCTTTTTCAACGGGTTCTGCCAAGCTTCTACTAATATTGAAAAAGTATATGCTCTACTATTCACATCAGTGGGAGAAAACAGCGAGAGACTATTGTCAACTCCTTACAGTCGCTGATCCTCTTACCGATGATGATACAAAATTGTGTGACTTGTTTGTTCGTTATAATGAGAAATTGCATGGAAAACGTCCTCAGAATACAGATGAATTTGTTTTCAATTCATCCAATGCTCAGAAAAGAATAACTTTTAGTCGAGATGAATTTTTTTAACTGATCAATGACAAACAGCTATCATTTATCTACCATGTTGCAATGTCAATGTCTGTTGCTGGTGATATTCTCATTGGATTGGAACAAATATGTACTCAAGGTCCACTCTGGCTAGCTAATTATGTGATCGACAATTGGATTGCTATTCAAAACGAAAAATTCAAACAAAAATTTGTGTTATCTCCTCCATGTCTTAAATTTGAAATTAACAATCATCGTTTATTTCCAAACATTCCTGAAATTACCTCACAACGAATTCTCCACTATCTCACCGATACAGCTGATTTTTATTCAATGCAATTTGTGTGTAAACGATGGTATACGATCATGCATCAAGAAATATTCTGGCGAGATTTGTATCTTTCATGCTATGGAAAATATTCAGGCAATGTTGATAATATCAAAAGCTGGAAGATGTTGTACTTTGTGAGACTTGAGGGGCATATCACATATGAGAGTAAATTTGAGCAATTAGTCAATGAAACGATTGAATTGAGACAATTTTCGGCGAATGACATTTTACAACTATGGGAAGATTTGACCCATGCAGAACAATTGGTCGAATCTGCTATTCTATCTAAAATCAATTACATCCTGTCTAATTGCTTGTACTATCATGTGGAGAAAACACCAAATCATTTTTCTGTCAAACTTCTTATTATTGGATTAGAACACGAACGCTCTCGATCGAAAGTTGATTTGGAATTACGTGTCGGACAGTATGGAAGGGAATCTCGATTCAGTGATCACATGGAAGAATTATCTATTGAATATCTGTCAAACAGTGGTGAAAGGCATTTTGTTCAATTTTTTGGTCCAACTTTAGTTGGATTTCGTTTTGAATGTCGAGGATATGTCCGTACCAAAAGCACACTTCTTGAAAAATCCCAGAGTACCCTCTGCTCCCAATTTCCATCTGGTCTTCTCATTTGCCTATTCATCATAATGGTTCATCATGATCATCGCGCACAATTCATCAAATATTTGAAACGTCTTGAAGAACATTGCTTGAGAAATCGTGCATTTTACGATTATGATTAACTGGTAAAACATCAATGAGCAATCGAGTCAGCTACAGTATTCTATGGACATAATATGTGTTCTCATAAACGAAAAAGACTCGGACAAATCAACTCTATTCTTTCGAACTGGTTCATGTTATAAGCTTTTGTCATTGTCATCCTAATGTCTTACTTCCAGCTTCGGTGAAAAAAAATATAAGGCTCGTATTTTAGCTCACGTTACATAACAAGTAAGGGTGTGGGTGTGTATATATGTGGGAATGTATTTCTACCTGCATTCCACGGTGCGGATGTCGATGGAATGCGAGTATGAGTTTGCATCTATAGTACTCGCACAGTACTACTCACATCTACCTCTACTCGAAAACATTTTACTAAAACTGGTAAAAACGAATGAATTGAGAAAATTTATTCACTTGATAAAACTGATATTAAAATCAAAATTTTTCTTTGAAACACCTACGAATTTTTGTCAAGGAGAACATAGCTATACTTTTTTAGTTTTATCAACAGTACATTAAAAGTATTATTATAATCTAAAAATTCAACAAATCTGTCTGTCAACGATTTGTGATTTGATATTAAATATTTTCTGATTATGTAAATCTATGAATTAAAATTTGTTTATGAAAAGAAAACTTGTCACATATTAGATGACAGAATTCATCATTATATTACAAAGATCGATACTTTTTATTTTGCAATCGTTTCCATTTCATTAATTTAGTATTCGGCGAATTTTATTCGATCGTATTTAATAGTTGACTGAAGACAAACGGCAATTCTAAATCAAAATCAATGAAAAATATGTTTTAAATTAATTTTTTAAGTTGATTTAAACAACTTGATTTCAGCTCTTTCCTGATCTTTTCTCTAATATTTACATTCGCATGAGCCGTCACCTCGCCTTGCTCATAAGGCTGTCAAAATCATCACTCGAAATTTCAGACATATCCGATCTCGTCGATCAATCATCATTTTTCTTGATGATTGCTAATTGATTGACAGAAACAACTTGAAAAAGGTTTACATTTACTTTTTTCTGTCAGATTTTTGTAAATCGTCTTAAAAGAAATATGAATATCAAAAGCATTTAAAACACTCGAAATCTTCAAGTTTTTCAGATCAGCCTAACAACTTTTTAGAACTTAAATATGTAACCTGAAAAGCACCTGTATGAAACAAGCTAAGTGTAAATCATGCATTTTTGATGATGAGAAATATGAAGTCGAGCGGACAAGTAGAGAAAAATAAAGTGAAACTGCTTAATTACTTTTCTCTAAAAAAAGTTTTATCAAGAGAGTGTTGTATATCTATAGTTTATAATGTTGGACAACTTTCACATTGACTCTCCTGTGAACTACGGCATTGTTTGCTATTCTAATGACGTTTTTTGTGTTTGTTATGTATTTATTCAATATTCACATACATTCATCATTCAACGGCTAGCATTGATGTTTCTTCACTTATTTTTAAAGATACAAATAATAATTTTAGAAAAAAAAAAAGAACTCACTATTGACATCGAATGTCGTGTCGATAAGATGAATTTCATTGATTCCCTTGAAGAGCGCATGTTTCTTATTCTTCGTAACCTTGAAACGGGTTCCTGGTAACAAAATCAATTCTTGTTCAGTAGAATTCAAAGATAAAATTGATAAATCTCTTGCTGATGTTGATGTAATCCAGAAAATAGTTCCGTGCTGTTCTTCGATGACTGTTTCATTCGCAAGAGACATACACACATCCCAATTCGTTATTAATGATGGAATATCCCACTATAAAGAAAATAAAATCGAAGAAGATTAATTACCAAGGAGCTCACTAAAAGAAATAATTTTAAGGAATTTCTTTGATAAAGAATTCTTGAAAAAAATATTTTGTGATTGAAATTTTGTTTTATGTCATTTCCTTTGATTCTTTTAAACTCAGATCACTTTAATTGAAATAAAAAATCTTTTAATTTTATTACTTACCCAAGTTACGAAGGAATCGACTTGATACAGATCAATTTTGTTATTACCACTTACTACACGACAATGTACTCCTGCACGTTTAGGTAATTTATATACAGCATTATGAAAAAGTTTTAGATATGGAAACCAAGGTTTAATTTGTTCATATTGTTCACTACGAAGTGCTTCATTGAGAGGAAGATAAAGAAAAAAACAAGATACATATAATTTTATTGTAGCTATTTCTTCCTTTGACAATCCATTGGCATCAGTGGAATTCTTCAAAAGCCGAATAGCATTATGCGCTAATATTTGTCTTCGAAAATGTGGTAAATCTTTGAAAGCAACCACGAGTGAAGGTTGTTCCAGTTTCATGTAAATTGACTGGAGATCTGCAATATTCAACCGCGTACATACCGCCTATAAATATCAAAATAATTAAACTATGATACTGTGAGATCCGATTAAGAATTGAATGTGTTAACAAAGTAAACATAATAGAATCTGTGGTTTGAACAAACGAAAAAATGTATTTTCTCCAAGAATATTTGAAACAAAGAATGACATAATTTTCGTAAAATGTTCAAAAAAGCCTTTTATTTCGGTTGACTTTTGATTTGCTCATTATTTAACTGATCGAACAGACACAAAAAATGATTTAGCGAGCTTTTCAACACTGAGTTGATGATGTATCAAATACTGGACCATGGTATAATAGATGATATTTTCTTTCTAATGAAGAATGTAATCGTCTATGGATATTTGATAGCAACTAGTACCAATTTCCTTCGTCTGATGCTTGATAATTCTAACTCGATATGAGACTTATTTTTTGTACTACTCAAAATAGATACGAGGCAGATGATTAGTAATACTAGGTACATTCTTATTTACAAACAGTTTCAGTCTTTCCACCAATGATAGTGATCAACTCTGTATCTATTGTTCATGCTAGTTGTGTTTAATCCTAACCGTTTTTTTTTGACTAGCATTAAAAACAAGTCTGAAACTACGAGATATCGAAAAAAAAAGAAGAGCATGTATTAAGTATACAATGATGTAAATTTTCTAATTGAGTTCTTGTAATGATCAATGGTGGCACATTTTTTCACTCCGATTTCGACACTGAAAAACTTTAAACGATTTTCTTTTCTAGGTTTAGGACTGTAAATAATTTATGTGTTGTTGAATAGTTTTCGAGAAACAGCACAAATAAAAAGGATAAGGATTCATCAACGATATATTTTGTCTTGTGTTTTGCATCTACTATCGACTACTTATGTTCTGATCTGTTCTTCTGAACAAACTACTTATATCATGTGATTCTAGACTTCATTTAATTATTTAAGACGAAAACCTTCACGAGTTTTTATGAGATCACATCATAAATAAGCACGAGAACAAAGGTAACAACTCACATTTGCAAAATCAGGTTTTCAAAAGCGAAGAGCATCTTCCAAGGAACATTAGTTTAACTACAATAAAATCCACTAAGAGAGTTAACATGCAAAAACTTAAGTTTCTTCTAATATTCATGATTTTTAAAACTCCGTTACCTTTCCTCAGATATTTGTTGATCCGAAAAATGAGCCTACAAATTTCCTCTTTCTGAGAGATATCATCACAGACAGTGTCAGGGGATCTGATGGGATCATTCAACAGATTTTATAGTATTCTGTCAGCTCAAAATGCCAGAATGAAGGTCAAATGGAGAATATACAGTACAAATGGTCAAAATAAAATATTTTCGGCTGTAAAGCACGCCAATAAGTAGCTAACGTACTGTATATACCGTGTTAAAATTTTCAGCGACAAACATGTTTCAGTTCATGAAATACAGCAGACTAAAGAGAAGCAACTTTTTTTGCTAATTTCTTCCATGTTCAATATCTCGAAAACAAAAGATGCGTTTTGACTGAAAATTTAACAGCAAAGTGATGGCAACGAAAAGTAGTTACGAGAAAAGTTTCAATTTAAAATTCTTCTCTTGAAGATTTTTGTGAGATACAAGATTTTCAACAAAGAGTTCTGTATAATTCTAGAAGAAGAGCAAAGTAATGTGTTCTGACTGTACGGTGAGTATACTGAGAGTTAACAAGTACTATATTTATAGTTGTCTTTACTCTTCGGCTTTTAAGGGTTAAGAAATATCTCGATATAATCATAAATCTTTTTTTTTTGTCCTATAAATATCTCCTGTTAAAGCACACAATACTGTTTTTTTTGAAACTTATCAGCTGCAATAGTTTTTATCAGGCTCAGTGTATCGAATCACCACGTAATGAGCACACTCATATCATACCCGCAGCCAACTTGATTTCGGTCTCTGATTTCTAAACTCGTTGTGATATGATATCTACCACGTGAAAGATGTTTTTGAAAATACTCAAATAACATATCAGTTAATTTTTCTCTTATTGATACAGTATAATCATATTCTTCAATTTAATTAGCTTTACCTTTGATGTAAGCCAGAAAATGACGTAGTATAAAATAAAACACATTGTATAATTATTAGAAGTCAATCAATATGAAAATATGTATAATTGGTTTGAAAGTTAACTAAATGATAGAGAATAAAAAAAAATTCTTTTATATTATATATTATAAAACATAATCATTGTAATTCTTTACAAAAATTTACGCTTCGAAGTAAGTCCTTTTCTCATAGACACATACATATGGAAATATCAGCTCTTTTAACTGGCTCTGTATTTAAAAGAAATATTTCATGTATTGTCCTACAGTATAAATTCCATGTGTGGAGAAACTTTCAATGTATAATCGAACTACAGAAAATCACTTCTGAAAAGTTGAATCATTAATGCTCCAGTAAAATATTGAAATAATTTCATTATCTCAAGATTTAAAAATATGATCTTATTGAATGATAAAAAAATTTTACAAAGATGTCTATAGAACATCCGATTTAGCTCTCTCTCTTTTACGAATAATGAATATTAATCGTTGAAAAATAATCATATAGAACAAAATGAAATATAAATATTTATGATAACTGTGTGATACGAAAAAAAAATGTTCTGATAATCATTATCATCAGATGACTAGATTTTTATCAGATATTGCGATTAGAACGAACAAGTCTTAATTAGTGAAAAATCAAAGTAGGCCATGGTCAAAGAAAATCAGCAAAATCAACTGATGAAGCTTTAATAATAAAACTGAACACATACAATATCAAATACTTTTTTTCGAAATTTATTTTGAATAGATTTTTGAAATAGTAAAATATGGCATGAGCAATGAATTATCAATGCTATTCCAAATCAGACGTTGATTATTGTCGATAAAATCGTCACACTAATTTATTGAAAAAAAAAAGATAAATTCGAAATAAGTTACGAAAATAAAATTAACATGAATTTCTTAATGAAATACGCGCTTCAAAATTTTACTTTGTATAAAATCTTTGCTGTTTATAATAAAATACAAAAGACATATGTTGGCTTCGCAGTCGGCCTCTTTTCTTTTTAACCAATTCTATAATAGATTATACTTTGAACTTTTGTCCTATATTTTTCAAAAAAAGTAGAAGATTTTTGTGAAAAGTATCAAAAATTCTTCTGACAAAATCCCAATGCATTGTCATTAACGTCCATGAATATGATGCAGCTATTATAATGCATACGTTTGTTTAAAATGATTTTTCAGATCGGTAATAATCAAAAGAGAACTGATCTTTTTAGAATACACAAAAGAGTGAATTGTGTGTGGTACAGGCGACTTAGAAAAATACAATATTTATGTTTAAACAAGATGATTTCTTTCTTTCCGTAAATGATTTAAAAGTTTTTAGATGAATTTTATCTATTAAATATTTAATTACTCATCGAAGTCGAATTTGATTTCGTATTGTTTTTCGATGGACTAAACTATATAATGAATTGAAAACTAAGTTATTAGACGAAGTAACGAAATAATTATTAAGAATTTAAAACATTCATGATAAAAGCATAGATTAAAAAATAACACGGTGAATCTGATTCACACTTTATGTGTGTCAAACAACTCTCCACGTTTTCGTACAAACACTCACTACATTAAGTTTCGGGAGCAATGGAATGGAACACCAGAGTTCACATAATTTTTGCTGAAGCATTAAAAGGTCACAAGATGGACACCATTCATTTTTTATGTGTCTCGTATCACAATATTCATTTATTCACACAGACAATCAGTACAGTAGATCTCTATGATGTTGAATTGGATAAGACTTTTAGCAGAAAAACTCGAAAGAAATATTCTACATTGTTTTGTGGAATTTTTCAAAAAATTCGAATAAACTTTTTTTTTCAATGCGTTCTGATATATAATTCGCATGTTAAGTATTGATACTCGACGGGTTACATAAGAAAAACATGCAAAAAGATACATCTGGAGATGAACATTGTTCTGATAATCCGAATCATTGGAAGAAAAATGCTCACGGATATCTTGAAAGAATGGATGTCGATCGATTTGAGTCTACGCTTGGACAATACTCACATCCACACCCTCGACATCCAACAGATTTTTTAAATTGACATCTTCCAAAATTTTTTTATGTGCCTGAACAATTTTCAATTCTTCTTTCAGTATAGACGGTATTGCTATCAAGTCAGATATACATAATTCATGTGAACCAATCATCGAGTATAAATCATTGCCAAGAAGTGCTGTTTGCTGATCATGTAGGACATTGGCAATCAAGATAAGAACGGCAGCAGGTCTAGTTGTATTAAATGTCGTATGTAAAGCAGATAGAGTCTAATGAAGTTCAGATATCATTTGATCTATGTTAATTTTCTCATTTTTTTCAATGTTTGATAAAGTATTAATTAAGTCATTATGGATTATATGACATGCGTTTATGTAATGTGGAACAACAATAAGAATCATAGCAGATCGACAGTAAAGTCTTCAAACCTTTTTTCTGAACAATACCTGTAGTAATCTTGTTGCAATTGGTTAAATCGAAAACAAGAACAAAGAAAAGAAACAAATAAAGTAATAAAGCTAAACTTACATGTTGTTTTTGTATTGTTTCATTATCTTGAGCATTATCAGCAAACTTGAAGGGTTTTCTCATTTGAATCAATTTGGATTTTATATTTTCAGCTGGTTATCGATTTGATTTATCCAACAGAGACATGTTCAATGTACAATTATCACGATTCATTTTGCTTTTCTTCGTTCAAAGTCTACAGTATTTATTGAGAGTCTAACCCAAACAAACAGAATAATATTTTCATTAAGAAAATTGACGAAAACAAAAACTACCATAAATTATTAAAATAATCTTATGGTTACGGTTATTTGATCGATTCCTCTTGGTTATAGTTCAGTGGAATGATTTTTATTATATAATGTTGGTCGGATCATATGAAACAACAACATAAATGATCTACTAACTTCTTGTCGAGGCAATTTTGATTGATTTTGATGTTCACATAGTACAGGAAGTTTTACTCAGATAGTCTTAGATTGATTTGAAACTAAAAATCAATTGAAAACAATATTTAAATAGATTTATAACCCTTACAGAAAGTTTTTCAAAACTACTAATCCCACCCAAGAATGTATTACTTTCAATCGATAGAGAGTCACACGTTACTTTTCCAACGATAATTTCATTTAGCAAGATTAACTCTAGTACATGTTGGCCAATAGTTTCCTTTCCTTCTTTTTTCCTTCGAACAATCATTTAATCATTTGATTTTTGTTTTCCGTAGATATTTTTTATTTGAATCCAAATTTTCCACTTTACTCTAAATATTATTTGCTATTGAAGGAAGATTTTACACAAGAATTTACCTAGGTTTTTTTCTTGCGCGTTAAGTTCACGCGCTTCTTGATAGATGTCACATTCCGTGCACCAAAATGACACACAAACACAACAATCATTGCAAGGTTCTTCAGATAAGTGTGCATATGCGATAAAAAGCAAAGACCTAATGATTCAGTACATGCGTAAAGAAAACATTGAGCCACGCAGTTATTACTGTTGATTTTGTGTATTTTCACCGAAAATATATGGTATACACCAGAAAGGGTAACAAAAAAAGACTGAAATCACTGGAAATTTCGCAAAGGCCATCTAGATAAGCTGAAGAGTGAAAAATGAATACAAGCTTGAGAAGGATGAAGATTAGCTGTAAGCAACAGTTTCACTGATTATGTAATTCTATGACTTTTATATGATAAAAATGAATCATTATATACATTCTTTGGTCTATGTGTTTCATCTGCTGCTAACCGAGCAGTGACCCTACCTGTCCTTTATTGTGTCCTTTTACTTGACCAATGAACTTTTACTGACTGACGTGTGAGAAGAGAATAGAGGCAACTGAAATATGAAATAGTAGAGTATAGCTAAATAAAAATCATGGACGAGAGTCGTAGCAAGGATACTCGTCCAATTTTTCATCAAAACCTTTTCTCTATGATTCTTTGAGTGTTTCACGTGTACGCGTATCTGAGAATGGTAATTCGAATTTCTCTATTACATTTCTGTTAGAAAGAATATACGTTGATGGATCTTCATCATGGCAATCATAAGAGGAAAGTGTGTCTCTAATGCTTTTCTATTATCGCGTATGTCAAAGTCTGTATTATTCATGCTGTTACATTTATTGATATCACGTTTTGACACAAAAAAGTTACTGGGTGCTTGCAGTAGCATCTAGACACCTCAAAATGGCACAGATCCTGATTTGGAACGAAATTCAGTTCTAAGACACATTAGAAGTTGGAATTAGTCTAAAAGAATCATGGCTTAGATTACATCAAGAATATATCCTTTCACACCATACCATATCGTGAAGTTTTTCATAGCTTAATATTTTTAAATAGAATCCGTTCAACGTATCAATGTATCCATATTGTTCATATATAATTCTTTTCTCAATTTTACACACTACTAGAATAATTTTGCCAAAAAAAAAAACTAAAACAAAATTATCTCAATCTGAATTAATGAAATCTTGTTGATCAGTCTGAACCGATTCATTAAAAAGAAATTATTTGATTTGTTGAAATTCTTTTTCTTTCTCCACTGAAAAACTTCATATAAAATAAATAAAAACAGAAAGGAAATTTTATTTATTTTTGGGAAAACAATTTATTCGGTCGAAAGTAAAAATATTCGAAAAGAGAATTCGTATTTTCGGAAAAGATCTCTTTTTTTGAGTATTATGAAAAATTGATTAGCAACACTTGTGATCATGTCTAACATCCATTTTTGCTATTAGTTCATATGTTTTTTATTAGAAATTTCTCATTTTTACCATTGAAATCGTATGTAACGGGTGTGGCTGTGTGTGAGCGGAAACCTTTTTTTCCCTCACACCCACATGCACACCCAGATCCGCACCCTATTCAATACATTTACCAGGATAGGCTAAAATCGTCGTAACATAATGTCGATGTCGACTTATTTCGAATCTGAGATAGATCGAAATTTACTTTGTAAGTTTCATTTAGAACACATACTGATACAATTCAGTTTGAAATCAGGTCTAGACCCAAGAAGCGTTTCATTTGAGCCGCGCCTGGACGTATTCGCTTTCCACATTTCAATCATATATCAATCATGATTCAGATGCCTTTTGACTACACAAATATTTATATGAAAATACGCTTATTCTCTTGTTTAGAAATTTAAAAAAAAACTTTTCTCCGTTGATTTAGTACATATTTTTGTTTTAAGACTTATTTAGCTTTGTTTGATCAATTACAAGAATAATGTTCAGCATAAACTGATGATTTCACTATATATTATCATCAGAAATATGTTGAATTAGTTGAGAGATATCTGATTGCAGATTTTCATGTCATGCTTTAGTTTACGTCATTATGCAAAATATAATGACTTTGCATCCGTTACAAGAGTAATCTTTCAAATAATGTAATCTTATTGAAAAACATATTTTTATAATCAAAATGATATTCTTTCAAATCACGAATCTTATTTGAACAAACATTAATTTCGATCAAGAGTAGGTTTATTATTATTGCAAAAAAATCAATTATTAATTGCTTGTTGAATATATTTCATATTTAGAAAAAAAAAATAGTTCGAATTTATGCAATTCTAGTACCATCCGTATGGATAATGAAATACATGATAATGATATCCAGGATAATAACTTCCAAGCATTTGTCCAAATGTTGGATTTGGATTTCCACCCATTATATTATCAAGAAAATGACCCATGGGACCTACATGAAAAGAAATAATTAAGAACAGTTCGTTTTTTAATGGTTATTTCTTTTTATGTATTTATCATTATTCATTCAAATAAAAAATAAATTACTATTTAGATTTGTGATCAAAATTCAAAGTTTATTACAGAAAAATGCCACAATCTTTATCAAGACAATACTTTGAAAATTTGTAAATGAATCAATCATTAGTATTTATTGTATATGTAGTAGCTATGAAAATTATTCAACAAGGTTTATTTTGAATTTTTTTTTGCTGTCTTCATCGCAAAAAAAGAATCGAAATAGTGATTCAAATAGAGAAGAATATATCCTCTAAGAATATCAAGGAAAAAGAAAAGATTATCAGATTTCGCAAATTGAGATTCCGAGAAAACTGAACGGTCACTTTTCAGAATCTAGCACACACAAGTTTTATTTTTTTCAGAATAAACAAAACCATAGAAGAAAGAATTTCCTACAGAATAAGCTATTTTCGAGTACTTTACCAATTTTTTTTGCTGACATACAACAATCTGATTGAAATTCTCAAATTGAATTTTTCATAG
>CAJNOL010004289.1:0-16333 GCA_905250125.1 Rotaria sordida | reverse complement strand
ACTCTATGAGAACAAGCAAGCAGCATCATTCGAAATGTACAAAGCAAAAATTTATTCGAAAATAACTGACTTTTGCGAATTGTAATTTACTCAAAGTATCACCTATGCAATGCATAATAAATCCATTGTTTTCGTGTTGATTGTCACAACATTTGAAGATTGATTTTTGTTTCAAACCGTCATACAACTAACGTGATACAAAGTAGTCAAAATCAGATAAATGTATCTTGTAGTTTCAATAGTTTTTTCTTGTTCTAGAATTAGTAGCATCGATCGATGCTCGATTCTTCAATGGATTCAATATTTATGTTGTAAGCAATGCACAACAGAAGATAGTGATCGAACAGTACTGCATCTGAGTGTCAGTGAGAAGGCTGTGGGTGTGTTGGTGATGACTCTCTGCATCATCACTAGAATCTACATCCACAACCAGACCTACACCCTTATGATTTGAAAGACAAGTGATTTCAATATACAAAAGATTTTGCCTGAATGTTTTTCATGCAAATAGGAAATTATTTCGAATAAACAGAAAGAATAGGATTCTTACTCGTGTCATTTTGATGACAACAACTGATCATCTGGAAAGGGTGTGGGTGTGGATAAAGGGAAAATCGACACCCACAACCACACACATCCACACCCATCCACATCCACACCCACACCCAAGGTTTTAGCATGAAAACGATCGAAGTGTTCTCTTGATATTCGTTGAGAATCATTTGAATAATTCTATTTTTCTTCCTTGCGATTAGGACTGACAACTATTTCAACAACGACTTTATCTCGAAAAATGTGTATTTGCATTTCAGCAACACTAGAATTTCTTTTTGTGATATCAGATGTGAACATTAGATGACAGAATTTTCCCATAACAGAGATAGGCAGCTTTACTCTTCTATCATTCTATATCTAACATTACTTTAAGGGGAAAAAAGATAATCACTTGGTATCGTATACTGCCGCAACAGTGTTCGGCGCAACCCCTTCGTAATTTAAATATAAGACACGGTGGTACCGCTTTAATTTTACATAAAAATCTTTACCTACCGTATTGATCACAAATCGTGACTGAAAAGAAGCAGTATTTTTTTGAAGCAGTAATTCTTTCTGCCATTTAAAATAAATATTTAGTTTTTGTCTCTGGCTGTTTTTTTTTATTCTGTTCTATTGGGTTGGCCAGAAAGTTTTTGCGTTTTTTTTTTGAAAATTTTCTTTTTAGTTTTTAACTTCAAGAATACAATTAGCTTTCAACTATGTAAGCTCCATTACTGTCTATGACTTGTTGTCAATGTTCTGGTAGAGAAAGGATCCCGCGTTCGTAGAAGTCTTGAGACTTTTGGGCGAAGAAGTTGGCAAGGTCCATTTTGAGATCGTTCTCGTCGTCGAATTTTTTCTCACATAAATAATCAGACATAGAACGGTACAAGTGGTAGTCCGTAGGAGCTAAGTATGGAGAATAAGGTGGATGTGGAACCGTAACCCATCCGAGCTTCGATAATTTTTCACGCGCCGACTTTACAATATGAGATCTGGCGTTATCATGTAAAAAATAAATTCTATCCTGCTTCCCGTGGAGTTTTGCTGCAACTCGATCCAGTTGTTGACAATAGAGATCAGTAGTGATGTTGCAACCAGTTGGAAGAAGTTTCCAATGAATAATTCCTTTTAATCCCCACCAGACGCTCAGCATAATCTTCTTTGGGTGAAGTTCATTCTAGGGCGTTGCTACACCTGTTTGTCCAGCCCCCAGCCACTGCTGCTTGCGCGTATGGTTAACATACAACACCCACTTTTCATCATCAGTACTAAGATTGTGGAGCCATTGGTAATTGCGATGAGATGTCATTAATTCCATACAAGCGTCAACCCTGAGTTAGAGGTGACGCTGTGATAATTCATGTGATATCCAAACACCATATTTCCACGTTTTGCATAATTCTTTCAGGCGTGTTTCCACTGTAACATGAACGCACCCAAGTCGCTCTGCTAAACACCGTGTAGTCAGTCTAGGATCTTCTTCGATGAGCTGCTTCAAAACATCCAAATCCACCTCTAGTGGTCTTCCGGAACAAGGTAAATCGTCGAGTTCTAAATTACCGTTCTAGAACCGATTGAACCAATGTTGCGCTGTACGAATGGAGAGCACATCCTTGCCCATCGTGCTGCATATGTTGCTGATTGCTTCCGTTGTTTTGTGACCCAAACGAAATTCATGAAACAAAAGCACCCGGAGGTCTCTACAAGATATCTTCAATTCTAATTCGAGATCAACGTCCATATCCATGATTTTGTTATTGTTCGAAAGAAATTCATACCCCCTTAATATACCCTTAGTATGGAAACTTCTAGAACTTTCTTGACTGTGCTAGGAAAATTAAAGAAAAAACGCAAAAACTTTCTGACCAACCCAATATAGCCATTTCACTCCATGTAATCTAATCGCAATCAAAATTTCTAAGTAGCTCAGTGCGTTTTGACAGTTTTCTTTTCATCAGTAGTTTGACAGTAACTACGATCAATATTGATTCTTTGTTGTGTTAGCTCATTGATTTCACATTTATTCATAATCATGGTGTGGGTCTGAGTGTGGGATATGTGTGTGAATAAAGGGAAAACACACCCACATCTAAACCTCCCTCGCCACACCCACATCCACACCTAAACCCAAACACTCTCACACCTACATCCACCAACACCCACACCCCACCCCCATCCTCATACTCACACTCACACCCACATCCACCCGATAAACGATAGACTATCTATCTTCTTGATAAAGTCCCAAACGGAACAAGATGTCAATATGGCATCACCAAGAGAAGTGCCTATCGGAGCCAAGAATAGTAATATATATGAAGTATCGATGTATGATATGTATCATCCCTTCTAAGCAAAGAACTCTAAATACTACGGAGAAGATGTCACGAAATATTATTTAGATATAGATGGAACGTCGTCTTCTAAAACAGGTAAAACTGCCGTAAAACATCACTAGTGGATGAATCCTAGACAAGAATTTCATTGAAAAGGGTGGATGTGAGTGTGGATGTGTAGGTGTGGGCGTGGACGTGAGTATAGATCAGGGCTGCCAAATCTCCTGATTTAGCCAGGAGACTCCTGGTTTTTAGACTTTTCTCTTGGTGAAAAAATCTCCTGAATCCAGGAGCTGATTTTTATGATTTTCTCCTGGTTTCTCCTGATTTTTTAAAGAATTTTGTCACGTTTAATTGTAGTGGTATTTTGAATCAATAAAATAAAGAAAAAGAGAACTATCACACTATTTCATAGATGCAATAGACAATAAGAAAACACGTCGTTTCTGCTTGTTAGGCCTGATAACATGCGTTTATTTGTGAGCTTATCTTCTTGACGGTTAAAATGTACCTCATGGACAAAAACTAGTTTAGTTCGCTTTTTCTATATCAACCTAGAATGCTATTTGTGAATTGACCTTCAGCCATATGAAATTTTTGTGGGCTCCTAATAGAAACGATTTGAAGTGCAATCTTATTGGTGCATAATTAGGAACTAAATGAATAATCATCTCAGTTATACAAAGTTCTATAATTATCTTTTAAATAATTCAAACCTATTGAAACAAATTCAGTCTTTAGTAAAATATGGCCATGTTCATAGGTGGCGAAATGTTTTGGATCTAGGGTAGGCTCAACAATTTTTTACAAGATTCGCACCAGAAAATTAAAAATATGGAGTAAGCCAATTTTTTTGATGCCATCTTGATGAAACAAAGTTAGTATTTCTCATTTCGAACTCGTATTTTGTAATGTATGACGCTGATAGAGATAAGAAAAGCATTTGCAACGTATGTGTCAAAAAACGTGCATTTAAGAAAACATGTCGATGATTATCTTCATTGACGTCCAACTCTCACAAGAATTCTTTTCCATCTGCTGTGCTAAAAAATAAAATAATGTCCAAGCAACAATGTTCACAAAAACGACATTACATTATGAATGTTTTTACTGTGTTGAAAAGATATTTTTTCTGCGGGAATATTTTTCTATACTCGTCGTTTTCTTGCTCCATTTCTTATGGCAATGGGAACTCCATTAAGTATTGGTGTTCCCGCATTTTTTCTCGTATTTACCTACATATTTGGATACATATATGTAGCAGCGTTTTATTTTTACGTAACTAACCTACTGTAGCTCCAATCATAATTATATTTTTAATTTCAAGTCGTGTCACGGTTATCTTAAAATCTAAAAATAAAACAGGAATATGAATTCCTGAAGTCTTACGATTAGAAGTGTAAATCGCCGAGCTGAGTCGCCGCTGTCGGTGGGACAAAAAAACTAACAGTTTTGAAGATTTTTCGACGCCTGAGATCACTTTTCAACGATGTTTCTGTCTAGTTTTTTTATCAGTGTGTTCTCTACCATTGTTTTCTCTTTTTCCATCCGATAATTTCTCGGAAATAAGAAAGCCTTAAAGAAATCGTCCAACAAATTCACTCCCCTCCGCCGACAGACTAAAAAAGTTGAGTATATTCAGTCGCTGCCGAAAGAAAAAAAATAAAATCACACTTACACACCACCGATCTATGAATTGGTTTACGCTTCTGCTTACGGAAGTGGAAATAAATTTTTTTCCGGGAACAAGTGTGTAAGAACAAGAATAACAATTTTTTGTGGGAACGAGAGTATAAGAACAAAAATAACAATTTTTTTCCGGGAAAGAGAGTGTAAGAATAAGGATAACAATTTTTTTCTGAGAAAGAGAATATATGGGCGAGAACAACAAAATTTTTTCTGAGAACGGAAAAAATAATCGAGAAGAGTTGCTCTCATAACATTAATGATCGGGTGTGTAAACTTAGTTGCTAAAAATGATGAAAGTCTTTGACAGCTACTAGCTGATATGATCCAAGTTTTTTATGTAGTACTTCTTCACTTTTAACGAAAGAACCCCACTTTAAATCATGGCTGCCCCAAGATTGGACATTTAGCCACACAAAACTAAAAGTTTTCTCAAAAACAGTTTCTAGGTTTGTTGCAATAAATGCTACTATTTGTTGCCGATAGCGGCAAAAAATCTTGACCTCTGTACAAAATTTTTTATGTACTTCACAAACCTATCAATTTGACGTAGTAGAAAACAATTATTTGAGCGTACCATAGTCTATGGAATCTGAACCCAAGATGGGCTTTAGTCTACTCAAGTCGTGTGATTCCATCGTCTATGAATAAACCCTACCTAAGCCATCGTTTATTCGATCAACGAGCCTACCTAAGCCTTTAGCTGTTCAACCTAGAGTACACTCGAGCGTACTCAGGCGTTGTGACTCCTCCGTTTATGGTCATATTACAAAAGTGACATGAACGGTATAGTTGATAAGTTATTGTTCATGTAGGCTCATTTTGTTTAGTTACATATTGATGTCTAATTAAACTTCGTTTTCTATTTTGTCGGTATATTTTGATGAACCACTGTGAAATGCGTAGTAAAATAAATTCCACATAATTATGTTTTTTTAAGAATATGTATCACTTAGAGGAAATTTTGTCATCAGTAACTTAGTAGAAGAACATAACAAGTGATTAGATGAACGAAAACTTCAGTTTTGTTTGAGAGAAGACTACTACTTCCTTTCCTGATTTCAATAAACACCTCCTGATTTTTCTCTGATTTTCCAGTAAAAATCTCCTGGTAAACTCCTGATTTTTCGCAAAAAACTCCTAGTTTTTGAAATTTGGATTTGGCAGCCCTGGTATAGATCTTGTCTTCATCCATACTCACACCTACACCCACATCCACCCCCACACCCACCACCACATCCACACCCACATCTCATACACTCATGCCCACACCTACACCCACAGCCACAGACGCACACCTCACACAAACCCGCCGACACCCACACCCGCCCACCTACACCCACACCCATCCACCCATCCACACCCACACCCTTCTGTTTACATCGATACACTAGTGATCGCACACGATGAATATATAATGAAAATAAAAAAAAGAGTAGCAAATATAAACGATCAGTTTTGTGATGTCTGTTTTTTTACGGCAAAGGCAACGATGAGTCAACAAAATAATTTCTTTTTCTTTAGACTCATCTTTAAGTTTTCTTTCTAACAGGTGGAAGCGGTTTCATCTCTGCACTCTATATAGCTATACTGTGAAAAGTTTCTCTAGATTACCGAATGGAAAATCTGCTTTGCCAGTCAAGGGAACAGATATCCTGTCTACATTCTGTGAGTGAGAAAAAATGTTTTTCTCTTCTGCAAAACAAAGAAGGATTAAAATTTTTATTCATGGAAAGAGTGTATACAGGACATTTTACCTGTTTAACTTCTCACAATGCATTCCCTGTTATTAATGCATGGAAGTTATGAATAATGTAGACCTTCGCTTACATTATACGTTGCTACATTTAAAGGAGAGAGGAGAAATAAAATATACGATGTCGGTATCCATGACACTATTGCTTTACGGAAAACGTAATGCACAATCGTCAGATTATTTTCTTCTACTATTATATTCTCTTTTGAAAAGAATCGCCGCTTTTCTTTACTGCTCCAACCTATTCAATGCCTACTTACGGAAATTAAAAATGTATAAAGAAAAGAAAAGTTTGCATCGCTTCATTTTTAGTAAGGAAAAAAAAGAGAATCTGGCTATTTCAAACAGTGCATACTTCGTAATATTTGTTCAAATAATTAAAAAATTGGTGAGTATTGCCACAAATATAAAGTACGGGATATTCGCTAATGATTGATAGTTTGAAGCGCTTTTCGTATTCGTATATTTATAAAAATAATTAAAACTCATGATATACTCGAACAATAATTTTTTCTCCAAAATATAGCATAATTTCATCCATAAACTTCTGTGACTATCAAGAATGATGTTATTCTGTTTCTTCATGTAAAATTAGTTGTAAAAACAAAATATAACAATATCAAAATCTTATATGGCAGATAAGTAGCCTATTCAATTAAAAAAAGATTGTTGAATACTTTAATGGAGCAGCTTTCAAATAGATTCAGTCTGAAAAATGTTTGGATAGTCATTTCTATTAGAGCTGGAACCAACTGACTTTTTTCAGCTGATGAGAATCGGCCGCTTCGGTCATAGACTTGAACGTGCAAAAAAGCCTCCTTTAAAAATTCTTTAATAGAGAGAATCGTACCAATCCCGACAAGGCTGAATGACATGCATAAAAACAATTCATGAAAGTAAAATTCCATTCAATTTCCGATGTAAATCTGTAAATAATATTGCACAATGCAAATATCGATACACTTGGTCTGATCCTATTTCATTTTTATTGAGATTGATTTCTTTTATTTTGAGCACATATACGTAGGTTTATTTCTTATAGTCCCGCTTTTTTTCGATGTTTCCACAGCTCTGACAAGAAAAATGATGTCGGATGTCATCGCTCCTGTCAGCCGACAGAAAAAGGAAACAAAATGAGTATTATAGAGAAAAAGAAAAAGAATACTAACGATGCGCTCTCCGGAGTATACATCGTCTTGTTGGCATCTCACTTCACATCTTTTTATTATCTACTCAGTTAAATTTTTTCTTTAGATTTTCCGCATTCTCTTGTCAAACATATATTTTAACATGTATCATTAAAAAAAAAGAACGAGAGCAAAAAGATAGAAAAGGCGGTGAAATAGCAAAAGGAACAGAGGAAACAGGGGAAAAGAAAAGTGAAAATCAATATTCTACAGCTGTCATCATTACTTACTCTCTTCCAAGGTGAGTAGACAGAAAGAGAGAGTGCATAGTTATATGATCTTTTGTTAATAGCATTGTGTTAGTTGCAAAATCCGCTCTGCTGATGCGGATTGACTAATGCTTTCAAGACTTTCAGGTATTGTCTTTCTCTCATCACCACATATCCTAGATAGAGGACTTGTTGCTTTCCCGGAAAATTCTTAGAAATCAGACTTTTTTAAGACTGTACTATATCCGTTTGTAGCTTCTTCGTCCAAAGCAGGTTTAACAGCAGAAACATTTGGTTGTGAGTTTACTAAATGCTGCCCAGTAATCTTTCATCTACAAGTGTTCATACTCAATAGAATACGGGCAAGTCCGACTATTTCTACATTTATTTTATTATTCTCGATGCTATGCAGGAGAAAATAAGACATTTTAACTCCTGATCGAGTCATCTAGCATGAATTCAAAAGTCGATAGCGGATCATCATTGAAGAATTGGCGCCGTGAAGACGAGTCTGCTACTGAAGATGAAGAAGTCACCTTTTACCATTGAGCAAAGATTAAAAATACGCATTCTTCTTGCTCAGTTTTCTGCCCTCAGTTTATGATGATCCACGCATTTTTTCGGAAACGTCTAGCTTTAAAAAATTGAAATACGTGTAGTTGTATTCATTTCCTAGGCAGACAAGATTGTCAATAAAACGCATGTAATCTTATTAACGCTTGACTCTAACGCCATTCTAAGAGCAAACTATAGTAAATACACATAAGATATCTAAGGTCAGGATCCGAGTGTATCCTATATGAATTGAGTATGAGTATGAGTGTGAGTGTGAGTGTGAGTGTGGGTGTGCGAGGGTGTAGGTGTGGGTGGGGGTGTGGGTGTGGATGTGGGTATGGATGTTAGTTGAGAGGAAATGGATATCCATGCCCACACCCACACCCTCACGCACCCGCACCCACACACACCCACATCCACACCCATACTCACACCCACACCCCACACCCACCCACACCCACACCCACCCACACCCACACCCACACCCACACCCACACCCACACCCACACCCACACCCACATCCACATCCACATCCACACCCATACACCCACACACCCACATCCACACCCACCCACACCCACACCCTCATACTCTTGCACGTGTAATCGTTGATTATGGGTAGCACTTTTCTTTCCCTTTATGGGAAAACTGAACTTTCCTTTTGGCTTTTTTTAAAATTTTTTCGGGATGAAGCAGTATCAAAGACATTGTTTTGTTCCCTAGAGTATGAAAAGCGCAAAGGAAAGCGTTGAAATTTGCTTGTTCCGAAAAAAAAAAGTTTGAAGCCAAAAAGCATTCCTTTCCCGAAGGAAAGTGAAAGTACCACTGTTAGTAATCGTATTGCTAAGCATTTTATTTTGTTTGATAGATGATAAGTTGAATGATGTATATCGAGTGACAGTAACGTGTGGTATGATGCGAATTAACTCATTGCATTCTTTCCTATTAAGCCAATGCAGATCGTTGACGTTAACGGCAGTTTACGAACAAATACGATAGAAAACGATTATCGTCTAGTGAACCGTTTAGAGTTGTCGTATTTCTACAGTAGTTGTTTACGGCTATTTTTTACAACCCAGGTCAAGCATTACGACGACCGAAAACGATTGTACACGGCCGAAAACATTAACGTATAGTTTAATTTCATACCATTTCCGACCGTAAATCGCCATAAGTTGACGTTTTGGTATGCATCGTATCACAGCCGTATTTTGTCGTGTCGTAAACGGCTGTGATACGGTCGAAAAAGGCTGTGGGTGTGGGTGTGAATGCAAAGATAACCCCACACCCACCCCCAAATGATCATTTCTCTTTTGGTCACTATTGATAAATGGCCATTTTATCGAAATAGTTTTCGAAGAAATCAAAAATCTGTTTTTCATTAATTTCAACGGAATTCGCTTTTTTTAAACAAATATTTCTAAGTAAAGTAAATAAATGCAACATTTTTCATTGAGTTTTTATCATTTTCATTAATGTTTTAGTTTCTGATGAATTTTACAAGGTCTAATGTAATTCGATCTTGTCCTTAATTTATAATGTTCTCATTTGAAAGATCATTGTGATAATCCGTTAATAAACAAACATATGAGAATCATTATTATCCAGTCTAAAGAAACTAATAAGAATACTTTATCTGGTTTTCGTGAAAGTGAAATGATCTTTGAGGATATGGGTGTTTGAGTATGGATTAAGATGTGAATGAATCTCGTTGTCATTCTTACTCATTCACATCTACATCATACCCGAACGGAAATAAATCTCGATTAGGGTGTTTCGACATGTTTTCAGTAATTCGTGTCTGTTTTCGTCATCAGTCGAATCATTGTATTGCATAATGTTTCTTTTTTCTTTCACAATAACTTGATTCGTTAATAATTGTTGAACGGATAATTTCTCAACAAGCAGCAAAAGGAAGATCAAAAGAAACAAGCAACAGAACAGAATAAAATTCTTTTTGTGAAAAAATCCTTAAGGTGGGTTACTTATTTTCATGTTTCTATAGTCAACAGTTAAGACACAGTCAAAATAAGGTACGTAACTGTTTACGATTATACACGATCAAAACAGAAAAAAGTAATCGATCTTAAACAGATTGTTTTTAACATTTATCATATATTTTAAATCTAGAATTTCACTTGCCTCTTTTTCTCTTGTTCGCTCGTCTATAGGCTTTTGAATGTTCGATCTTTGGTGTCTTTCTTATTTCGTTTTTATTGGAAACAATGTGTGCTAACATGTATGATGTGTGGAAAATGACATTCAAAAATAGAATTGTAGTGAAAAGGAGGAAACAAGGAGAAGAGGAAAAAGAAGCAGAGTGGAATATCAATGTTACTTTACTCTCTAGCGTAGCGCATAGCTGAAGTGATTTTCTATCTGTAATTGACAATTTTTTTTGTTGTTTTTCTTACAGTTCAAGAACTCAAGTGAAATACACACGGTTTGTCCCAATAGTAGGCAATATGTGTGATTTAGCGGCTGTCAACACCTAAATAGTTGATAATTTTAATTTGTAGAAATTCTGTCTTCATCTAAATAAAATCTTTTCAGGTAACGTGAAGTTAAAGAGATAGCTGCCACGAATTTGTTGGAAAAGAAGCACTGAAGTGAAAAGTATCGAAGGTAAAAAATATCAAAAGTATTATTACTGTAGCTAAAGTGCACCTATTCTCCAACATTACGTGAATGTTCTGTAGTAGTATCCATGCCTTACACGTATACGTCAACATCGTATTCTCCAAATTACATCAGAGTCATTTTCAACATTTTTTTTTATTTCATTCTTTTTATTTTACCAAAGTAATTCATACACTACAGTGATACTGCTTCTCATGTTCTCTTTTGCGTTTCACTATTTGAATAATAAAAAATAATGTTATTTTTGTTTGGTTGTTGTTGAGTAATTTTTTCTTCTTCTTTTATATGACTCATGATGAATTTTTGGTAAACATTGAGACGGTGTGTGAGCCACAAAACGCATAATGAATACTAAAACTGAATAATGTTTTACTTGCAGCTGAATTCGAAGTGAGAATGTCAGCCATACAAAATATCTTTATTTTGAAATAGTTAAATATGTACAAGAGACAGTTCTGAAGGGTGTGTATGAGTGTGGGTGTAAACCTTCTTTTCATGCTCATATTTAAACCCATACTCACATTCCCTCTTTAAGAAATCACTAGGCTTCGTACTCTACCATTTGACACAGTTCAATATCAGACATAAAAAGTTCGAAACAAAATAGTCATTGATTTCGTCCTATAATATCATAATAGCATAATCAACCGTTACACGCATTGATATTTTCATAAATATAGACGTGTGAGTGTGAGGATGAGTCTTCTCTTTGCCTACACCCACCAATACCCACTCCACACCCACACCCACACCCACACCCACCCCACATCTCACACCCACACCCACATCCACACCCACACCCACATCCACACCCACACCCCGAGTTTCGGCGTTAGAAAAAAAAACGAGTTCTGAGTTATCTATCTGTAAAACATTTACTAAGCATTAAGATGTTTCCTAAGTTTATTAAAACATGATAATCTTACCACGTAAGCAAAATGATTTAGGTTACAGTTTAGTGTAATTTCAAGTTAAGTTATCACGAAAGTTTATCAAAATAGGCAAGGAAAAAGATCTTCATATCAAAAACAATTGTGAAAAATGTTATTGTTCCCTCTTCTTTATTTATCTCTCTAAGCGATGAGAATAAAATAATCCCCTTTCTCAATAACACCGACTCCTTAAATACATGAACAACAAAACGAAGAAAGGACGTGATAGTATAAAGCGAAGGGGTGTGGAAAGAATACATGACAGGAAGAATGACTCCTGCCATAACAAAGAACATCTTTGAACTTAACACATGTTGCATAAATGAATACATCGAAGCTTGCTCTTTCCAAAGGTGAAAATCTGAGCTCGGTGATGTTATTCGATCGAAATTATTCAAAAAATGGTTATGATACTTAACTCTGAAGTGGCTATTAAATTGTAATTGCTGAAAATATATAATTTTTCAGATTATATAATAAATGGCTACAACATGCAACAAAAAGATTCTCCGGTATAAATGTTGTGCCAAGCAAGAAGAAACAAAAGACTTTAGTGGATATATATGGTCAACCATCAGGCAACATTACACATTTTACTCTTTAATTAAGAATTCAGATGCATTTGAGAAAGAAGACACGGTGTATTCATTTATTGACTCCAAGAATGAATGTACGCAACTACGCCGTATTGAATTTCTTCTGAAAGTAGCAAATACGATGGCATATTTTGGAGAACAGTTTATTATCAGAGATTTGAATCAGTATTGTGAAAAAGAAATAAATGAACCAGACACAAATGAACAGCCGGGTTATAGTGCGCCAAGGTTCGAACAATGGAAAGACGTCACGAGCTATGTTGGTGATCGTCACAGTGGGGGAGTACCTACGTGGAAGCGGGAAAAAAAACAACGTGTACATGATCAGATACGTGTTATTGCTGCAAAAAAAGGGATACCCTCTCAATATTGGGATATGCTTACATCGCTGTATCAATATAGAAATGATTTTTGTCATGTAACAGCAAATCTAGCGGATGCAACGAGTATGAAGGATTATGCAGCTCAGACAAATGATCAGAATGAAAGAGAAAGTGTACAGCTCTTATCCAACTTAGTGATTCAAGCACTTAAGACAAGAAGGAGAACTCGGCGTTGAATAAGCGTTGTATTCGATAACCGAATCCATTTCATTGCAACTGTACATTAGTTTTATTTTCTCTAGATTTCGTTCTTTCATAACCTTTGGTACAACATACGGTATGCTTTTGTTTTCATTTGTGCCATAAATAGGTTGCGTGTTTTAGTTAATTTTTTTTAGCTTGCTATTACTTTTAGGAGTTTACTACTTATAAAATTATGCATTTTATATTGTTGATTGTGACATTTTCAGCTAAATTAATACTAGCATTATATAGTAGCGATAGACATAAAATTTTCTTCACTGGTATCGTACAAGTTTTTTTTTTATTTAAATCTTGTGTCGTTCATTTTACGTTGACTAATGCGAAGTGCTTTTCAAACAAAGATTATATTGGAATGTTTTTCATTTATTGGTATTTTTCTTGTATCAATGTTAACTACTTTATATTATTAATAAGTAACATTGAAACTTTAAAATATATTATTCTTTAGTTTTTATCAGTCAATGAATATTTGACCATGACATATCCTTTGATTATTATGTTGCTTTTTAGATATCAAAATGCCCAAGTGGCGACAAAAACGAAAATTAATAATGGATGACATCAAACCATCTAGTAACTGTCGTTTTGCTCAACGTCATCGGTGTCCAAAAAGACGGACAAGAGAATGTCGTGAACGACTATTGTTTTATTTTCGAAGCGATGAAGAAGATCAAATGACGGAAGTAAGTTCAAGTGACTCTTGGGGTTACTCTCCTCACTCGCTACATGAAAGCAAAGCACCAGTGGCTAGATGTAAAAGACCGTCAACATGTCAACGTCCGACTACAGTAACAACTGATGTGCAACCGAAACGAAACCATCAAACTACAGTAAAGAAAGCGCAGCAAGATCCATGTGACACAAGTTCCAAAATGCCGTCGAATTGTATTACTACTGTGGAATGTCAATCTGATGTTACTATTGATCGAGTGACCAGAGATGAACTTGTGAAAAAATGTTCTGCTTGTTTATCTTTTTATGGCAATTTTGTCATAATTCCTGCAGTACGAAAAACGTTGGACAAAATTGAAAGCATCGATCACAATATAAAACTCAGCTATTGGCATGAAGTAATGGTGTTTATTGACAGCTATGATCTACCGTATGCAGACGAACAGAGAAGGAAACTAGTCGATGAATTAGTAGAAAAAATCACTGAATATGTTGAAAACGAAGGTATATCAGCTGAAGATTGGCAAAAAATAATATGCACACTACCTGATGATGCTAGCAATAAATTTGATTACCGATTAGAAAACTATATTATCGACGAAATGGAAAACTTAGGAAAGGAAGATCAACTTCCATTTGATTTAAGTAAACCGATGCTTCTTTTGTTGCAGTCTGCTAAAAAACACGCTGCGGATTACGTACGAAATAGTACTACTTAATTTATAATGTATTTTCAAGAATGTTATACTTTTTTGTAAAGCACGATCTAAAATGAGTACTGATATATAGGAGGAGAAATCTGCCCATTCCTCACAGACACTACTATGGAAACATCATAAACTGTAATCAAAATCTTAACAACACTCCTTTTAGATCGTGTTTTACATTTTAGTCCTGCAAGGGTTGTGCTGACATATTTTTTTCTTTACGTTTACTCGAGTTTGAGGATACACTGATTTTACGACTTTAAATTTCCGTTTGTTAATTACCTACTTCAGTGAAGATTTTCTGATCATTCTAAGATTATTATTCAACAAAATCAAAATTATAATCGATTTATCAGATTTTGAAGAATAAAAACGGTTTGAAATCTCTTACATAGGTTATAATATTGATTTTGTTACACGATGTCCTGAAAACAATCGAAGCATTCTTTTTACTGGGCACGTGTGTACTTTTTTTTGTAATATCCAAAAGCTGTAAATATAACAATTTTTTATATTTACTGTCTAACCATTGATTAGTCCTCAAATTTTCTTCATAAAATAAAAGAACAAAGACAACAGTCAAATGTTATTTCCCAATCACTATAATTATCACAAACGACATTCTGAAAGTTTTTATACTTTTATTCTTGAAACACGGTGATTTATTTATTGCTCCTTACAAACTAATTTCATTTTTTTCCGTTTCTAACTGAATTCGGTAAGCTTCTTTTTTATTAACCCTACATAGATGTGTAGGACTTTGTGATGCATTCACTGAACTTTCAGATAATGTTTGGGTTCATTTCTATGTGAATTGGTCGAAGCATGAGTATAACTCTTTTCACAGAAGATACGTGGTCAGACTACAGATCAAAACAAACTCTGAAAGGAGATAAATACCGGGTGGCCCAAAAGTAAGGGAAAATAATGGGTATCCCATAATAACTGATGAAAAATTGTTAATGATATTTTTCATACTTTTTATTGATGTAAAGAGCTGCAATTTTTATTACATATATATCTAATTAATACCTTTTATTTCTGAAAGTTTTAGCTCTCTACATCAATAAAAAGTATGAAAAATATCATTATCAGTTTTTCATCAGTTATTATTAGATACCCATTATTTTTCCTTACTTTTGGGCCACCCGGTAGAATAGGAAAATTGACGATATTTTTGAGTGAAGTTGTAGGCAGAAGTGTCGTGTGTGTGTGAGAGTGTTGGTGTGTGAATGTAAATCTGAAGATAGGTCTGGTTAGTAATGTTGATGTGGATGCGATGTGTGGTTCCGAGTGGAAGAGTAAATGTGCGCATGGGCGCAAAGAATGAGTATGGGATGTTGGGTCGGGGTGTGTGGTAGTCTTCTATTGTCTTTTCTACCCCCAGACATATGTGAAGTTATTTCAATTTGGAAAATCTTTTCTTTTATCAAGCAACAGCTAAAGACACTTGTATCCAATACACATAAGAAACTTTTCATCTCATTTATTGAAATAAATGCACAACTACTTATAGGCTAGTGAACAATAGTTGGATAAGGTAATATCCGAGAGCGTAAAGAAAAATATCTAACAGAGAGATAATCAATTATTAAACGGAAAGGGAAAATACACATGAACCAGTGAAATGGTGTGGGTGTCCTTATGTGTGGGTTGTGAGAAGTTCTTCTCTCAAAACATCCCACACCAGCATCCACCCACACCCTCTCTTTTTTTTCTCAAAATGGTACAATGATTTTGCAACTCACTCATATATGCGTGTGTGCGTGGGTGTGAGTGTGGGTGTGAGTTTGCGTGGGAGTGATTGTTCCCCTCCTCTTCATGGTCATCCATACCCAGATCCCACACCCATCCACACCCACACCCACACCCACACCCACACCCACACCCACACCCACACCCACACCCACACCCACACCCACACCCACTA
>CAJNOL010004288.1:0-16333 GCA_905250125.1 Rotaria sordida | reverse complement strand
CAGGCAAATTTTAAATTTGACTGAATTTTAATTTTGACCACAACATATATATATATCTGAAAGAGTAATTGCCAAGTATATGACGAAAGAGAATACATATATATCTGATGCAATCAAAAGAAAAAACAACAAATATTTGATCATTTCTCATAACGAAAAATAAAAGCAAATTTACGTAAAAAAAAAATATTTATGGCTAATTCGAAAGAAAAAAAGAATGGAAAATAAATTTTTAGAATTTTATTGTCTATTTTGGAATGAGATCTCCATTTAATGTGAATGATTGTTAATAACCAATTCATTGTAATCTTCAAGGGACGCGTATACAGATGATGATTGTAAGAACGAACGAAAATGTGCGTCGCCGAATATCGATTGATAGCAAAGAAAAGTTACGAAAGTTTTAGGTTATGTTTGATTGAGTTATTGATCATATTTTTTTTTTCTTGTCAATATTTATTCAATAAATATATGTATATTTATAGACTATTTTATTCTTCCTTTCTGTGGTTAGTTATATAGACACTCCGATTGTCCTTGTCTTCATACCTTACACGTCATGAATTGTTTTTCTTTCTGAATGTGTCTCATTAATCCTGTTTTAGTTGAGACATTTATAGTAACAATAAACTATATAGTTTTATTCAATGTTAAAACCAGAACGAATAACATTCTCTGCTGCTGATGATAAATTTAATCAGTTGACAAATAATGACCAATTAAATTCTTTTCTTAATGATTCTCTCGTTCATTATTCAACAAATTTTATAAAAACTGATCAACAAGAATTAACATCTATTAAACATTCAAATTCTTTAGACCAACTTTCATCTATAACAATGTTTAGTCAACAAAAATAACAAGAAATTGAATATGTATCATCAAGATCAGCACCACCATCTTTAATCTCTGAAGAAAATCCAATTCTTAATGAGAATAATATACATCAATTTGATACATTAACATTACAACAATTAGCGATTGGTACACGCCAAAATTTATCAAATATAAATGAAGATAATATTGAACCAAGCCCATCTCATTCAACATCATTGATTGATGTACAAAAAGAAATTAATCGTGTAAGACAAATGAAATACAATCGAACATATTCATCACCAACATCATCATTTTGTTTACGTTTAACAATAAATCCATTTAATGGTACAAATAATAATATTGATTTATCATCAATAACACAATCAGTTCATTTTACTGAACAAACAAATTGTCGTCCATTCTCATCAACATTTATAACATTAATACCAGAATCAATTGTACCAACATCAACAAATGATAATCATTTTATACCAATGCATCATATTGAATCACCATCATTAGAAGATCATGAAGTATTTGAAACATTTCATACAAAACAAACTTCTCTACCTGGTGTAGCTATACGAAAATCAGTTAATTCATTAAATCGTAATATACCAACATCAGAAAGAGATTTAATTGCATCATTACATCGTCGTGCAAGTAAACAAGGTTTAGATAATCAATCTGATCATGGTACAACATATAGTGGTGTATCAGATGATATGATATTTTCTGAATGGGATAAAGAACGTAATTTATTTCAAGATTATATTAATTCACCGCGTATAGAAATACGTGTACTTTTACAAGAACGTTCTGAATATCAAAAACAAATTGAAACAATAAATAATAATTTAAGTGAACATAAAAACATTTAAATTTAACACAAATAAATGTTGATCAAACAAAATTTGATTTAATTAAAAAAATCTTGTACTTGAACAATTACAAAAAGAATGTGAAATAATTAAAGAACAAAATATCAATTTTACGTTGTGATGTTAAAGCACAAACAGGTGTTATTGATGAATTAAAACAAAAATAGCTGAATTAATTGTTCATATACAAAATCATATTATTATTAAATGTCGTTTAGAAATTTCGATGATGAATTTAGAAAGTGATTATAAAATGATTGTGGGTGTGGGTGTGGGGTGTGTGTGGGTGTGGGTGTGTGTGATTGTGTGTGGGTGTGTGTGAGTGGGGTGTGGGTGTGGTTTCATCTGATGCAATCATACATCCATACCCACACCAACACCCACATCCACACCCACACACCCACACCCACACCCACCACACCCACCACACCCACACCCTGTAGATCTTCTCATCACACCCATACATACACCCACGCCCACACCCGCACCCTCACACCACACACCAATACCTTCACACCATACACCATCCACATCTACACCCAAACCGTGGACAAGTGAATTTGCAACAGATAATCATTAATCGTATTCTCTCACCCTTTCTCTTTCAATCAAATATTTTCAAACTTATCATCGACCGATTATCGGAAGATGTAGGTTGGATGTCTGCTCTGATTACGTGATCTTTCTTCACAAGTCTTTAGTGCTCGTTGAGACATATTCATGTGGTTGCATTTGTTTTAATTCACTGTGTACGCCGGAGACAGTAAGAGTCTATATATAAATAAATAAATAAATGCAAGAAAGAACAGAGAAAAAAAAAGATACTTACCTTTTCATGATTTGAAAAGAGTGAATTCTATATAGAATCCAATCTTGAAGAAAGAACAAGAACAAAAAATTATTTTTTTCATACGCGTGCAAGAGACTCGGTGTGTTTATGTGCTTTTTCCTTTTCCTTTTGTTTCTTTGGCAAACAACATAAAGGCAAAAATAAGAAAAAGTAAAAATTTGTTGTGTACACACCAGATGTAACATTATTAACTGTTGTAAAAAAAGTAACCTAACTTATTTTCACAACGATATATACAAATTACATTGAGACATTTTGGATTATCACATCAAATTATATTAATTCCTGTGAATTATTCAGGAAACGTTAGTATTTCATTTGAAAATAAACTGCATTATTAATCGAATTTTCACAATCAAAACTTATTAGAATAGTTCTCTGATGACCAATAAATCATCTCAAGTTCGTAATTATTTCAAATTAGACTTATTAATTGCACGATCACGCGTTTCACTTATTCATTTATTTAAAAATCGTTATTTATTATTCAACAATGGTCAAGTATGGAATGATTCACCAACATGTGGAAAAAATGATTTAACCAATGTGATTGCAAAAACCAAGAAAATTAGTTTAACACCTGTACAAAAGACATCTGTTTCTAATGGAAATTCAGATGAATGGGATGTAACAACTTTAACTAATCTTCTATTATTTATTGATCGTCCAAAAACATTAAGCACAAGTGAAATACAACAACTTGATCAAGAAGATAAACTTTTGCAACAATTAAAAGAAATTCGAAATGAATTAGCTCATAATGCAACAAAATCTGTTGATTATGTGCAATTCAATCAAATATGGACTGATTTATCAGCAATTCTTGTTACATTTGGTGATGTTGACACAGAATTAGATAAACTAAAGGATGATAGTGTGTTTGAATCCCCTAAACAACCAATAAATGAAGAAAATATGAAAGAAGCATCACGTTTAAATTCACTGGGTACACAAGCTCATAAAGATGGAAAGTATTCTGAAGCAGTTACATTCTTTACTAAAGCAATAGTTTTACCAGGTGTTTCAAATCATGATCGAGCCATTTTTTATTCGAATATGGCCGCGAGTCGTTTATCATTGCACGAACAACAGGAAACTTCTTCCATCGAATTTGAATATATTGATCCAAAAGATGAACGATATCGCGCATTGCAAGATGCTAAACAAGCAAGAAATCTTTGGTCAACATGGTGGAAAGGACATTTTCGTGTTGGAAAAGTCCATGCTGCTTTAGATGACCATGAAAAAGCAATTAATTCATTTGAACGAGCATTTACACTTGATCCTACGAGAAAAGAGATTCAAGAAGCAATGGATGAAAGTCGTATAATGTTAAATCGACAATCGCAACAAGAATATCTAGATCCAAAACTGTACACGAAAACAATTCCTGAAATTTTGAATGAATTTCAACAAAAATTTGGTATAGATCCAGAAATGGTACGAAAATATGATAGTTTAATCGAAGAAATAGATCCATCACGAGCTGACGTACTAAAAGGACATAGATATGAACTTGGAGATATTGATGCTAAACAAGACTATGAACAAGCTGCTAAATATTTTGCTAAAGCAGCAAGTGAGGGCAACGCCGAAGGAATGTGCAATTTAGCTCGATTAACTGATCGTGGCTTAGGTGTAAAGAAAGATCATAATTTGGCTCTCAAATTACTTGAGCAAGCAGCCGCGCAACCACCACAAAATCCCATATTTAAACAGTTTCCAAATGTTGGTGTCGCCGAAGCTGAACATGCTTTAGGAGTTAGATACTTCGAAGGCATTTCCGTTCGCAAGGATCTATCAGCAGCTGCCTACTGGTATCAACGTGCCACTGATCATGGAAGTGCTCTGGCTGCTAACAATTTAGGTTCAATGTATCTGGATGGCCTTGCGGTTGACAAAGATCTTGAAAAAGCTGAGCAATTATTGGAATTGGCAGCAAGAAGGGGAAATCCACTTGCTATGCAGACTTTAGCAGAACTTTTGTTGTCTAAAAATAATTTCCAAATGGCGCAAATTTGGTACAGCCGAGCATGTGAAGCAGGCAATGTTGTAGCTCAACAGAATCGTGATCAGTTTGCCAAAACAATAGAAAAAAGGCAACAACGTATGAGTCAATGTTCATCGAATGAATTGGAGGTAGTTAATGCAATCGAATACTTTTCTAGCTTATGCAATCCTAAAAATGTTCCATCGGTAGCGTCGGATCGTTCATACATAGAAGATTATAAAGTGTTAAAAGAACATGCCAGTCGTGGTTCAATAACCGCTAAACAACTTTGTGATGCTTTGGACCATTTTGTACAAGCGCTAAACATACTCTTGTCTTTTGAAAGTTTAACAAAAGAACAAGAAGACAAGTTTATTCATGAACTTTCACAATGCTATCGTATTGAACCTATTGTAGCTCAGATTCCATGTCAAATGCATAAAAGAGTTAGCGAAGTGATTGATCGAGTACTTTGCCGATGCACTAAAGAATCGAATTCTGTTCCTTCGCAAGTCGATGAAAATGTTCGATTATGTTACGCTACATTAAATATGAATTCATTTGAATTAATTGATCAATTTCTTACTTCTTGTAAACAAGAGTATCCAAAATCAATCTATTTCTTTCTATTAAGCGGGGCAGTCAATGGGTTTCTACGTCGGTCTGACGTTGGTTTGTATAATATTAATAGTGGACTTGAGATAGAACCAGATAATTGCGAGCTTTTGTATCATAAAGCTGTTCTGTTGCGTCACTTGGCTATGAATATGAATATGGATATGGATGAAGCGATCAAAGCCTATCAAACATTTCTTAGAGTTGCTCCAAAAGATCATCGCAAAGTTCCCGAAGTATATTATGAAATGGCTATCTGCTATGTTCAAGGTTACACGCCTGAAGTTGCAGCTCCCTGGGTCAAAAAGCTATATACGGAAGGTCAACAGGCAGAGAAATTACAATTACCATGTTTTTTGCCTTATAAGTCATGTAATATTGCATATTTAAAGCCCATGTTTGATATGGAATTTGTACAAAATATAAAATCAGTTTCTGATAATAATCGCAAACAACGTCTTACTGATCCTCATAGAGTGGAAGTTATTCAAAAGCATCGCGAATGGGAGGGCAACACATTACAAGAAAAAAATAATCCAAGTTATACGGTTATCTCTACCACTCTCAAACCTCGAGTTAAACAGCAAACAGCCAAATCATTAATTGGTTTGAAACCAATTACATTAAGAGAAATAGATCCAACAAAAGATCAAGTTTATAATGGATATGTACTTTCTGTAACAATAATTGAAGAAGCATACTCATGGACTCCATCAATTCACCTAGTAATCGAAGATGAAAATTTTGATTGTGAGCGAATGCTCATTTATAATTTTCCTGAAGAACAAGGTGAATACTTAATTAGTAAATTGTATACTATTGGAAGTAAAATGCATATTATCAATCCATATTTACGAATAGGAGCCGGAGATATGAAACCAACAGTTCGTGTTGATGACTTTTCTTCTATTGTAATGCAAAGTGAATCTGAATGGATATTGAATATGTGTCGATATTGTTGCGAAGCAAATGCATCTAAGGTTTGTAGCAAATGTCAACAAGCTCATTATTGTTCAAAAGAATGTCAAATCAATGACTGGAAATTATACAAACATAAACTTATATGTAAAAATGAATGAATACAATGTATGAATCATGCTTTGTTATAATTATCTAGTTTCATGTAATTTAGTCAAGAACTACAAATTATAATGAATACAACATTTGCGTACTTAAAATACAAAGATTTAGGTTGACTTTATGATCAATAAAATTTTTTTATGATTTCTGTCTAAAAAAGGCATTTACACAGAATATAAAAACACAATCAAATCCAATAGATCACATTTCTCACAAGTAACGTTCATCGTTTCGACTCACTCGAGGGTGTGGGTTTGGATGTGGGCTATTGTTCTATTGTCTCTAGAAGAAAAGAGGTACACCCACACCCCACCCTTTTCACGAAAATCGACTTTTTGGAGGAGGCCGCCTAAAAGGCATACGAAGAAAATTTGAAACTTTGAGTAAAAACAGAGCTTCTCAAATGATGTATTTCTAAAACGTAAAGCGAGTTTGAAAGAGTGACTGCATATACTTTTTACTTCTTTGATATGAACTCGTCGTAACAGATCTGTTTCTGCGTTAAAAATGGGCTTAGCTCTGCTTTCGCATTATCTGTGATAAAAGAGTGATATTTGTTTTGCATACACATTTATTATCTTTAGAATTATTAGAACTGAAGTAAAGTTAACGACCACATAATTGAAATAAATCTAGTTAAAAATGATTGCAACATCAGCACTGCTCAATATCCATTCATCATTAATTCCCCAATATTTCCTGTAATTTAGCAAATTGTAACATTAAATCTTCAATTGTTTTCTTGAAGGGAATATACGTAACACCCAATTCTTTTTGTGCTTTGGAACTATCGATGTCATAATGATCCGGCAGCCGTTGATCTTTTGTACTAATCGGTGTTGTATCCTTGATACTTTTTGGAATAACAGTACTTTCGTGAATAATGTCGACTATTTCCTGATTATTCCAACTTGTTGGTGCTGCTATTAGATAGCGTTCATTTGTCTCTGTCATTCGTTCTAAAGCTGCTACATGTGTATAAGCCACATCTCTCACATCAATCTCCTTTGGTATATGTACAACTTTAGCATCTTTACCATTAGTAATCAGCGACCATATATAGGCATTGGATGTATGTATATCATCTAATGACTTGAAACCATTAACGCTTGGGCCAAGAACCAACGGTACACAGATAGTTGCAATTGTAAACGAAGGTTTTTCTTTTTCAATAAATTCCCATGCAGCACGTTCAGCACACACTTTTGATGCACGATAAGCCGTGAACGGATCATTTATTGCAGTAACACCTTGTTCGTAAGTCAATGAACACCAATCTTTTTCAGTATAGGAATAGCCAGGTCGAAGTCCTTTACTCAGATCAAGAATCGCAACGAATGATGATGTAATCACTACTCGTTTAATTTTAGTTTGATTTCTTTTATTGTATTCATGAGCAGCCTTTAAAATTCTTACGGTTCCATTGATTGCTGGCAGGAGCATCTCTTTTTCTGGATTCGTAAATTTATAATTAGCTGGCGAAGCAACATGAATAATACCATCAATACCTTGAACAGCCTCATCGAATGAATCTGTGGTGATATCACCGATATGTACGAATGAAATTCGACTTTGATGATCCTTGGACATGCCGTCCAGAACTTGCGATTCTTTAGCTTGAGCTCGAACTGTTCCACGAATATTGTACCCTTTTTCAAGTAGATATTTAATTATCCACCCACCGATAAAGGAATTTGCACCTGTAACGAGAATGATTTTAGGCATAGTGTTCAAAATCTGAAAAGCAAACAAAAAAGTGTACAGTATAACCGAAAATGCAGCTTGGTAACATTACGATGAATAAAGCAACAGAGATTAGATGATTCATTGAAGTTTAGTATCATTGTCTCATAGAGATACAAATGACACAGCGAAAGTAAGAATTAGCAAATCGAGTCATACAATTAGAAATGATTGATTTATTGTGTTGTACCGTGATTGTTCGAGAGATGCAGTGAAATAATTTGATTGATTATAAAATCCACGTATAAAGCATATGATGGAAAGACACTCGAATCGATCCAATAACAATTCGTTAAACAACGAATCAAACTTTACAGCAATTTACTTCAGATTTTTTGCCTGTAGTGTGACTATGGTCGAGCAATTTAGTGCACGTGCTACATGCTGAATAGATTAAAAAAGAAATCGAATATGTCATCGTTATCAGTCGTTTTCTTTTTCTTTTTTTCTCTGTTTTGTCGTCGAATTTTTTTTTATAGATCTTACCTTGCATTTGCCTACGTTATATCAGCGTTGTTTTATGAATGATCTTGCACGTGAGATTTTGAATGTTGAAAGAAGCGTTAGAACGAAAAAGAGTGTTTTTCTTTCTACTCTGCGAGTGATGAGATCGAGTGTTCTGAAATTATTTGACGATTGTCTTTACTGTCATATGTTCTTGGTATAAAATAAGAAAGATATGATTTACTTATGTTTTTCTAGGACTGCTTACTCTTCATTCTTTTTTTTTCAAATCGAAAAGTCAGTTACAAATCAAATTAACAATATACGTATGAAAGAAAATTGTTTCAAAAAAAGGAAATATCAGTGTGCAAAATATAAACTAATTCGTTTTTCTCTAATCAAATAGTGAGTTTATATTTATCCGTGTACTACATTACAAAATATATTTAATATAGTTAGCGATACTAGTAGGATATGGGGTATGGATATGGGGCGTGTTAGGGGCAGAAAAACACCCACACCCTCTATCTCGTCTCTCATCCTGGCACATTCACTGTTACCCTTTCCTCTTTTCTCTCTTTCCTTGGCATATTCATTGTTGTCCGTCCCTCTTTTCTCGTTCCTCTTTCACTCTCTTCTCTCTCTAAGAGTGTGGGTGAGGGTGAGAACGAAAATAAAAGCACAGCGCGCAGCATCAAAATGAGCGATCCACAATAATGTATCTGCGGGTTCTTCTGTTAGTACATATTGAAAATCAAATAAGTTTGCTGGAAACTAGTAGAAAGTATTGAATCTTGAGTTTATGTGACACAATTTCTGGAAGGTCATTCTATGATTTTCAGTATGATTTTATGGTTCTTTGAAATCATTCTCTGATTGGTGAATACAAATGTTCAAAATATAAAAGTTATGCATTCCATTACAAATGCCACTGGAAGTTTCCGAAGACTCCCCAACAATTTTTTGTTTTCATTCGTACTCCATAAAAATTGGAGACTCCCTAGAAATGCACCAGGGCTTTTACATTTTTCAGAGAGTTCACTACTAGAGAGCTGTAGAGTCAATTTTTTTGGCTACAAAACCCGATTGCGACTCTAAAGAAACTAAATTTTTTTAACAATGTCGTTTAAAGGTAAAATATTCCCAGCAGAGAAAGGCTCATTTATTGCCTTAAAATGCACGCTTTTTATACTAAAAACCTCAACTTTTTCTATAAAAAAAAAGTCATTTTATGGGTGCTATCATGTTCAAACTCGCTTTTGTTCCCAAAAGAATACATTTTTGAACGTGTAAAAATCCACATTTGTATTCCTAAAAATGTAACTAGATAGTGATTTGCTCTTTTTTTCTGTTATACAGTTCATTATTAATCTATGTGACAGATATTTTCTTTTATCTACTGATATAAAGAATGAAGTTTTGGTAAATCAAAAAGAAAATTATCGAAGTCGAAGTGAACCTTGTAACCGATTTCGACTCCGACAGAGTCGAATTTTAGAGTCTAATACAGATCTCTATTCAGCGGTGATTTTGGGAGCGAGAATCGACTAGAGTAAGATGATTTACGTTTAAACATTTTTTCTCGCAAGTAATCATTTTCTGTCAAATTCCTAGGCTAAGAATGATTATGAATAAAGTCATACAATATATAAAAGTAGTATGAAAATGCGCTCTATAAATAAAGTTCAAAAGAGTGTCTAATTTAATTTGTTAATGACGTTGTTTGATCTTCTCGGCAACAATCTTCTCCGAATAGTCCCACCATTCGCGAGCTCGTTCAGGATTTTCCGCATGCGGATTATCGACTTTGGTCTCTCGACAATCAGAATGATATTTTCCTGGCACAGCTTTGTCCGATACGGCACAAAATAAACTCGTTTGGGCACCTTCTAGTTGAGTTTTGAAGAGGAGAAATCGTAAAGGAGCGATGAACCATTGAGATATAACTGTATGTCTTTGAAGACCTGTATTAACTCCTCCAGGATGAAGAGAATAAGCCCGAAGGCCTTGTGCACCGAAACGACGCTGTAATTCAATTGTAAAATATATATTTGCTATTTTACTGAGCGAATAAGCATGCCAAGGTTTATATGTCTGTTTGTTCAATTGTTCAGTGTACGTTTCAAGTGTGCACGGCACTTGCAACAAGGCGTGAGATATTGATGAAACATTGACTACGCGTGATTTTGATTTGAGTAGTTGGGGAAGAAGTAATTGAGTAAGATAAAAATGACCAAAATGGTTTGTGCCCATTTGCATTTCGAAGCCGTCCTTCGTACGTGAATATGGACAGGCCATTACTCCGGCATTGTTGATAAGAGCAGTGATTGAAGTATTTCTATCAATAACAAAGAGAAATTCGTAAACTAAATATTCATTGTCATCGTAACACTTACTCGCCCTCATTTTTCTTGTATTCTTCGATACATTTTTCGATTGAAAGTAGATCAGCCAAGTCGAGAGGATAACCGCTGATGAGTTTATCCTCTCTTGCCACTTTTTTGACGTCGTTGATCGCTTGTTGTAGATTGCTTGGTCGTGCAAGCAATACCACTTTGGCGCCACGCTTTGCCAATTCGAGAGCCGTTTGATTTCCAATACCACCAGCCGATCCAGTAATTAAATAGGTTTTTCCACTAAGATTTTTTGTTTTAAGAGCATTGAACTGCTTGCCACGGGCAAACCATCGTGTGAGGAAGCAAACACCCACAATGTAAAGTATAATGAAAATATATGATGAACGAATAAATAGCCAGATAGAATGAGGAACAAAGAATATGGAGAATGCTGATAAGGGAAGAGTGAGAATTGAGAAGAGAAGGACGAGAAAAGCTTTTGCTTCTGGTCGACGAATATAATATAATAATAGATTAGCCATATCGTCGATTTGAATTCAAAAATTTAGTCAATCGTGTTGTTACTCTTTATAAATAGAGGTATGTTTTTTTTACCTCAGCATCGTTAAAAACATATTTTGTGTTACTAAAATAAGTGACAAATGCATCGGAGTGAGTAACATGAGTGTCAATGGTTGACAACGACAGAAAAAATAAATATAGGTGTGACTGAATCATTGCAAAAGAACTGATGTGTCCTCTGACATCTATATATCACGCAGATTGGTGAATACGAACCATTCGAACAACAATTGAGTCAGACAAATAAGAAAAAAAACGCGTAAAAATTGAACGAAAATAAAATCGTAAAAAGCGCATATTTTTACGCGTTTGTTTTTTTTAAATTGGATGTATCTCTAGAGAGAACAATCATATTTCATAGACCCCGGTTGTTTAAACAATAGTTTAATTTTGAAATATAAAAATCTGTATTATATTTAAAACTTTTGAATCTTAAATTTAATACAGATTCTAATAGACCAAAATTACACTAATATACAAGATGATAACAAAGTTAAAATAACTAACAATTCATCTATACTATTGTCTAAGCAACTTAGCCCTCGCCTTTATCCACCGACTCTCACCCTTAAAATAATGTACGTGTCCAATGTTTTAATAAAAACATTTGTTCACTGCTAATCAATAATAAAGTAATTATTACCTATATCTGAAAACATCAACATTAGATTCACCAAATCATGCATATAATCTGTCAAAAATGATGATCTATGGCAAAAATCATTGAAATTATCGAAAAAAAAAACCGACGATTACTCGCCAATTTTTTAGCGATTTTGAGGACATAAGGCAAAGGAAGGGTGAAAATAAACGATAGAATCAGTGTCGCAGAATAATCGAATGTCGGCGATGGTCTGACGCATTTTCTCAGTATCTTGTGCACATGGTGAAAAAGAGAACGCTATTTTTTTACAGGTGAATAAACGTCAGTTAAAAAAAACCAGTCACTTTCTGTCAACAATATATACATGAGACCGCTGATCAGCGACAAAGCAAAAAAAAACCTTATATATTCAAGTATTGCTTTGATCTTATGATACAAAGTATCTAAGAATTAGAAAAACTAATAGAAGATAGAAATAGCATGAAAAAACAATGTATTACTTGAAGTGATAAGCATTTTCATTCCTGATCAATTAGAATAATGATGAACGAATTCACAGACAAGGATGATGGAATGTATAGCTGTACCTTGTTACAAGGCTCTTTATTGCACAGAGTTGAGAAACCGAGATCTGCTGTCGCCAGAAACCTGCTATACCATTATTTATAATACATATCATTCGGGAGCGGTTTTGAAGGGACGAGTTTGCAGCAGAAATAACATATCAGTAATCAACATAGTCAATTGCCTGCGTGCTGCCGAGATCCCGAGAGAATACCCGTCATCGTAATAAAACAAGCCTGACAAAAAGAAACAAAACTGATAAGTCGTCTTGCAATCATCATTTCTTTCACAAAGTATAGCGATGTTTTCCTATCTTTCAGAAACAGGTCAGCGAATCCATAGGATGAGCGCTACCTTGTTCTATATTATCAGATGATTAATGCAAGAAAGACAAAGTTTGATCAATTGAAAACATTTTATTTTATTTCTTAAATAAATGTTAGAAAAAAAAACTAGATATGTTCAAATCATTCCCATTGTAAATAGACAATATTCAGTATACGTTTAACTGTCAAATGAGAAAGTAGTTTTTCACATTTGACCATTTGCTGTTGAAAGTTCAAAACATAATGAACGAAGATGATGATTATTAATTCGATTAATTTTTTTTGGAATAATACGTAAAAACGATTGAATATCGATGATATTTATACGTTCAACTTTGAAATATTCCATATAAGGACAAAGTATGAAAAGAAAATCAAGTTCTTTAATATTATTAATCTCTTCAAAATAGACTTTGGTAATTTGAATTGTTTCTTTTATTGAATACACAATAAAAAATTTCTTAACAGTTAATTCTGTTGTTTTGTCTCTTGATAATGAATGAGTTTTTAACGTCGTTATATCTGATAATAGATTAATAACTTGAATCAATACAGAAATTAAGATTCTTTTTTTCGAGAATTTCTAAATAATAAATTTGTGTTTTTGTTAAAACACATTCAATTTCTTTTGACAACACTTCGTCAAATATAGAATCAGAAATAGATTCGAATGTCAAACAAGTTAATGTCGAATATTCAATATTATTTATCATATAATTATGTCATCTTCTACTAAAAATAAAGAAAATTATTGAGTTTCTAGGGAAATAAATTTATTCTATACCTATATGAACGAATTATATATTCAATGTCGGTATCTCTAATTTCGCCTCCAAATATCCATTTTTGTTGAATCCAAAATGATGAAGAAAATTGATTTTGTCTTCCAATAAATGTTGGATACTGTCGTTCATTATCCAGATGTTCATAATATATAAAATGAAATTTTTCTAATTGAGAAGAAGAATTTAAGATCAATTTTTTCAATCGATAAGCATCAAGAAAAGTAATATCATCTGATACAATAATAGTTAAAATATTTAAATTTGAAATTGATTTTAGATTATTTAATTGAATTGATAATGATGATAATATTATAAGATTTGAATTATTTATTTTTATTTTCTGAACAGTTAAACGACGAAATTGTAGTACATAAGATATTAATGATGCAAATTCATTCAAAGAACAATAATGATTAATAACAAGATATTCAATCGGACTTAATCGATTATTTGTAGCCATTGGAAGTGTTATTGAATGAGAATTATTAGAAAATGATATTCGATAATATTTTAATTTAGATAAAAGAAGTCTTAATCGATAAATCTCATTGATTTCTTCTTTTATATTCGATGTTTTGATTGTTAATGAAAAAAGTTGTGGGAATGAAAATAAATCAATTGAAGACGATCAAACGATGAATCAAATAAAAATGTCGATTAGCAAACATATGCTCTTTAAACATATTCATTATTCGATCATTTTCAAAATAAATAAAATTGAGTTTTTAATAATACAGATGAACAATGAAGAAGTTCTTCAAATCGACAATAAGGAGTTGAAAATGTTTCAGATAATTCATATTCATTAAAATAATCAAATATTTCACATAATAATTCATTTGACAAATCTTCAAAATAACTCACCGGTTGATTTATTACACCAAAAAATACAAATCATTTTATATTCATCAAACAAATAACTTATTGCAAAATTTTTTTGTTTTTTTCTTTGGAGAATTTCTCACAAGGGAATTTTCGTTTATTCTCATTCATATTTATTTTTCAATCGAAATTGAAGAAATTTATTTATGAAAGAACTCTTCACTTTGAATACGCTTTTATATAGTCTTCAGAGAAAAGAACAACAAATCGTCTGGTTCGACGTCCAATTGAAAAAGCTATAGACTGAAAATGAAAGCAATAGATAACCGTCATTGAACCTTAATATACAATCAAATAACTCAAAATTCGACCATTCGGCTTTGAACTCAACCAAAATCAATTAAAATTTCGACCAATTCCAATTCATTGCTCGATTTATAGTTGATATCAAGAGTCTGTCGAAATGCTGTTTGAGTCGCATCGAAATTGCCCATATCCCATTGCAATGTGTCCATAATCTACTGTATTTAAATGATGTTAGGATGATTCTCAAATGGTACTAAATTTATCGCTCGTTCTAAATATTTCAAGGATTCATCATATATTCCTTGCCGTCGATAAACATAAGCGAGTCCTATGTGTATGTGCAAAAGATCAGCTGTATCCATTCGCGATTCAAGTTTTTCATCAATCGAAAGAGCATTTTCAAAATGTTGACGTGCGATTGAATAGTTACTATTGGTCAAACTCATTCGACCTAAATTTTAGTGAGTGCGAGCTAGAGCTGAATGACCAGGTAGTAAAGAGTGAAGCCAAATAGCATGTGACTTTCCATATTGTTCAACAACTTCGCACACATTTCCTACACTGAATGGCGGTGATAGCGAGGATTAAAAAAAATCCGTAACAAAGTGAGCTCATTTCTATAAAACTGCCATTCGTAGATCAGTGCCGTTCAATAATACAGTTTTCCATGGGAATTCAGGAGAACATATGCTGGTGAAGAAATAAACGATTCTTCAAGATCATTGTCGGAGACAGTCTAATTTCTGGTCTTCTTCTCTTCTGAGTTAGTGAGGTTCAATATCATCGTACATCCGATTTAGAAGCCTTACGTCAATGATACCTTATCGGTTAGAGTCACGACGTTTCTCTATACATTAGTGTTTTATCTCGACTTCAATCTGTACTGTCAATTTGCTATTGTGTTTAATTTAAATTGGACTTTTCTATTGCATGCCACATCATCCTACATTCTCTTTGCTTCAGCGTGATTTTAATTTTAAATCGATCGAAAAAAAGAATTCAACTAAAGGAGAACAAACAACGGGAATTGAGTTCAAAGGTGAATGCTATCGGTAATCAATTAGTCAGACATAGTTGACGATATATTGTTTGGTCGATTAAAATTTAGGAATTATTTGAACATTTGAAAAGAAAAATAGGAAATGCTTCGGAGGTGTTCTCTTTTTCTTGAAAAATTGTACACTGCTGGAGCTGAGTCGGAGCTGTCCTACTCTGAATTTTGAAAAAACATGGTGAAGCATCTTCATCAGTGAATAAAGACATTTTATAATCACATCACATTAATTGAGCCTCAATGGATACAAAGTTCAGTAGTAGACTCAAATTTCTTGAGCAAGTCTGTTATAGTCTTGCGAAAGGAGAACTTTTCGTGAAGAGTCTGAGAAACCATAGGACAAATACACAATCAATACCATCTATAGCACTCATGAGATCTTGTTTGAATAATTTCATCTAGTCGAAAAAATCAAGAAAATAAAATTTCTCTAGTTTTTCGATTAATCTTCGATGAATGTTGCTTGTTGTGGATGTCATTTAGTATAATGAATCGATTTTATTATTGCAAGAATCAAATTCTACATGCGCAA